>MU755680.1:290191-451477 GCA_026770625.1 Nicotiana glauca | reverse complement strand
CCTCTTCAGCTACTGAGATCCGTAGTTTCCTTGGCTTGGCGGGTTATTACCGTCGCTTTATGGAGGGGTTCTCATCGATCGCGGCCCTTATGACTAGATTGACCCAGAAGGGTGCCCCATTTCAGTGGACAGAAGAGTGTGAGGAGAGCTTCCAGAAGCACAAGACAGCATTGACATCAGCCCCAATCTTGATGTTGCCTACCGGTTCGGGGTCCTATACAGTTTATTATGATGCCTCACGGATTGGACTTGGAGCGATATTGATGCAGGACGGTAGGGTGATTGCCTACGCGTCCTGACAGTTGATGTTGCATGAAAAGAACTGCCCTGTCCACGATCTTGAGTTATCTGCCATTGTTTAAGCCTTGAAGATCTAGCGTCATTATTTGTATGGGGTGCCTTGTGAGATCTACACTGACCATCGGAGTTTGCAGCACTTGCTTAAGTAGAAGGACCTGAATATGCGTCAGAGGAGATGGTTAGAGTTGTTAAAGGATTATGATATCACCATTCTTTATCACCCGGGCAAGGCCAATATGGTTGCCGATGCCTTGAGTTGCCGGGCGGAGAGTTTGGGGAGTTTGGCATATTTACCAGCCTCAAAGAGACCTATGCGATGGATGTTCAGGCTTTAGCCAGGCAATTCGTGAGATTGGACCTTTCAGAGCCCAGTAGGGTTCTAGCTTGTGTGTTTTCTCGGTCTTCCCTATTTGATCGCATCAGGGAGCGGCAGTTTGATGACCCTCATTTGCTTGTCCTTCAGGATAGAGTTCGGCGAGGTGATGCCCGAGATGTTACCATCGGGGATGCTGGAGTGTTGAGGATGCAGGGCCGGATTTGTGTGCCCAATGTAGATGATCTTCGAGAGCTAATTCTAGCAGAGGCCCATAGCTCGCGGTATTCCATCCATCCGGGTGCCGCGAAGATGTATCAGGACTTGAGGCAGCACTACTGGTGGAGGCGGATGAAGAAGGATATAGTTTACTACGTTTATAGATGCCTCAACTGCCAGCAGGTGAAGTATGAGCACCAGCGTCCGGGTGTTTTGCTACAGCAGATTGAGATCCCAGAGTGGAAGTGCGAGCGTATCACCATGGATTTCGTATCTGGGCTCCCACAGACCGTGAGGAAGTTTGATTCTATTTGGGTCATTGTGGATTGGCTGACCAAGTTTGCTCATTTCATACCTGTGTGTACCACTTATTCATCGGAGCGGTTGGCAGAGATCTATATCAGGGAGATCGTCTGGTTGCATGGTATCCCAGTTTCTATCATCTCAGACAGAGGCACTCAGTTTACATCGCGGTTGTGGAGAGACGTGCAGCAGAAGTTAGGCACTCGAGTGGAGTTGAGCACGGCATTCCACCCCAGACAGACGGACAGTCCGAGCGCACTATTCAGATTTTGGAGGATATTCTCCGGGCGTGCGTGATTGAGTTTGGAGGGTCAGGAGACCATTTCCTACCACTGGCGGAGTTTGCTTATAACAACAGCTATTAGTCCAGCATTCAGATGGCACCGCATGAGGCCTTATATGGTAGGAGATGTAGATCTCCAATGGGTTGGTTCGAGCCGGGTGAGGCCAGGTTATTGGGTACAGAGATGGTTCAGGATGCAATCGAGAAGGTTAAAGTAATTCAGGACAGACTCCGTGTGGCTAGTCCAGACAAAAGAGTTATGCGAACAAGAAGGTTCGTGATGTGGCATATATGGTTGGTGAGCGGGTTTTGCTTCGGGTCTCGCCTATGAAGGGCATCATGAGGTTTGGAAAGAAATGGAAGCTGAGTCCGAGATTTATTGAGGAGAGTTGGGGAGGTTGCTTATGAGCTTGCCTTACCTCCTAGCCTAGCAGGAGTTCATCCAGTATTTCATGTTTCGATGCTCCGGAGATATCATGGTGACCCGTCGCACGTGTTGGATTTCAGTTCAGTCCAGTTGGACAAGGATCTATCTTATGTTGAGGAGCCAGTGGCCATTTTGGATAGGTAGATCAGAAAGTTGAGGTCAAAGAACATCGCTTCAGTGACGGTCCAGTGGCGGGGTCAGCCGGCCGAGGAGGCAACTTGGGAGACCGAGCGGGATATGTGCACCCAGTACCCTCATCTTTTTGCTACTTCAGGTATGTTGTCTATGCTCGTTCGAGGACGAACGAATGTTTAAGTGTAGGAGGATGTAACGAATCAGCGAGTCATCTTTGGAATTCACGCCCGGATCCCCCATTAACTGCTTTCCCTAAGTTCATTTCTGCTATTTTGGTTTGTTGGGACGTTCGGTATTAGGATTCAGAGTATTTTAGGAACTTAGTCCATAAATGAGAGTTTAAGAGTTGAAAAATGGTCCGTATTTGGTTTGTGAAGACGACCTCGGAATCAAAATACGATGGTTTTGTTAGCTCCGTTAGGTGATTTCGGGGTTGGGAGCGTGTTCGGAATGTTATTTGAAGGTCCGTAGCTCTTTTAGGCTTAAAATGCCGAAGTTTGAATTTTTGAAGTTCCCGGTTCGATAGTGAGTTTTTGATCCGAGAGTTGGATTTGAATTCCGGAAGTTGCTGTAGCTTCGTCATGTCATTAGGGATGTGTGTGCAAAATTTCAGGCCATTCGGGCGAGGTTTGGTTAGGTTTTTGATCGAAAGCGCTTTTGGTTAGAATTTCAAGTTCTTAGGCTTGAATCCTTGATTTAATCAGGTTTTCGGAGTTATTTGAGGTGTTTTGAGAATTTGTACGAGTTAAAATAAGGTATTAGTTGGTATTGGTGTTTTTGGTTGGGGTCCCGGGGGTCTCGGGATGATTTCGGATGCTCAACGGGTTAGTTTTGGAAGTTAGAAAGAAAAATTTGCAGCAGGTTTCTGTTGTTTTCCCTTCTGCGGCTTGGGAACCACAGAAGCGGTGCCGTAGAAGCGGACTTCGCACCGCAGAAGCGGCCTTCGCGCCGCAGAAGCGAGTTAGACCTTTTCCCTCTGAGACCGCATAAGCGGTCAGTTATCCGCAAAAGCGGAGCCGCAGAAGCGGTTTCTTAATCGCAGAAGCGATTTTTAGGCTTCCCCTCATAGACGCAGAAGCGGTCATTTTTCCGCAGAAGCGGGACCGCTGAAGCGGTCATGTGTCCACAGAAGCGGAATTTCGCCCTTTAATGAGAAACCGCAGAAGCAGTTATTTTGCCGCTTAAGCGGGACCGCAGGAGCGGAAATGCCTGGGCAGAAATAGGAAATATCGAGGGTTTAATTTCATAAGTTTGAAAATCAATTTTGAGCTCGGGCAAGGGCGATTTTGAAGAGGAGATTATTGGGTAACATTTCTATGATCCTTTTTAGTTATATTCCATCATTTAGTAGTTAAATCCACCTTTTAAATTCGAATTAAGGATAACAAATTGGTTAGTTTGGGGTAAAAACTTCTTAGACCTAACTATTGGGTTTTGAGGGGGCATTTGACCTCCGATTTCTGAGATTTTTATATGGTTAGACTCGTGAGAATACGAGGTTTCTGAAAACGTAAAAATTATTCGATTCCGAAATGATGGATGGAGGGGCGTTTTGGTCATTTTACCTATTTTGCGCCGTAATTTTGATTTAATTAGTGGAATCAGTTAATTGTAATATTATTTACAATATGTAATTAGATTGAATAGATTTGGGCCACTCGGAGTCGGATACTCGTGGAAAGGGCACCGTTCCCTAGTTGTTTTCGCACCGGTTCGAGGTAAGTGGCTTGCCTAATCTTGTGTGGGGGACTTCGTCCCTTAGGATGTGATAATTGGTAATTGAACGCCTTGTACGTGAGGTGACGAGCGCGTACTTGAGCAAATTGTTGAAACCCGGATTTTTACTTAATTACTTGATTTGGATTCTCTTTCATATTTGCCTCACTTTACTTGCTTTTATAGCCTGTGTTAGCATAGAAGAGCATGTTTAATTGATCCAAGTTGCCTATTTGTTTAAATTGTCTTAACTGTGATTACGTGGAGCATGTTAGTCCAGTATTTCCTTGATGCCTTGCATTGTTGTACTTAAATTTCTGAATATTTCGCTGATGTTGGTTTCGCATTTACATTGGGACTACGGATGCGGGATTCCGGGAGTTCCCCCTTGTTTGTTTATTTTGGGACTACGGGTTTGATTCCCGGGAGATCCCCCTGCACTTTTATTTTGGGACTAGGAGTTTGATTCCCGGGAGATCCCCCTGCACTTTTATTTTGGGACTACGGGACGGTATCCCGGGAGATCCCCCTCCACTTTTATTTTGGGACTACGGGACAGTATCCTTGGAGATCCCCTGCACTGATGATTGGATTATGGGACGGTATGCCGAGGGATTCTATGATATTGATATGAGATTTGGACTACGGGATGGTATCCCGGGAAGTTCCATTGGACAGTTGAGAAAAGGGCTACATGACGGTATCCCGGAAGACCCTCGTCGGTATTCTCGAAATTTTGCTGTATTTACTCTGTGTTTCTGTTTTGTCTTGTAGTACTATATTTCATTGATCTATCTTATCACATCGCTATGTTCAATAGTTTTCATCAGACTTCGATACTATTAATATCTTGCTACCTTATTATTTTTTGAGTTAGTAGGGCCCTGACCTTTCCTCGTCACTACCCAACCGATGTTAGGCTTGGCACTTACTGAGTACCGCTGTGGTGTACTCACGCCTCTTCTACGCATGTTTTTCATGTGCAGATCCAGGTGCTTCTGAGTAGGCATATCATCAGTAGCTGTCAGGGAGCGTATTGGGGACTTGAGGTATACATCTGCTACGTCCGCATATCCGCAAAGTCTCCTTCTCATTTTATCCATAGCTATTAGATGTTATTTCGATCCTTCTTTGTATTAGACTATTCTGGTGATTAGAGCAGTGTAAGATTTCTTATAGCCTGTGTTGCCCGTTGGTTTCCGGGTCTTGGAGGTTACGTCAGTTTTTGGTATTAAAGTGTATGTGTCAGGCGGCAACTATATACATTACTCATGTTATTTAGTTTTGATTATAAATTTCGCAATTGTTATTACTTCCGCAATGTGTTAGGCTTACCTGGTCGTGAAGACTAGGTGCCATCATGATGTGTTCACAATTGGTGAACTAGGGTCGTGACATAAGCAAACTCTGCCAATGGCAAGAACTGATCCTAAGACCCTCCAAACTTAAACACACAAGCACAGAGCATATCCTCAAGGATCTGAATAGTGCGCTTGGACTGTCCGTTCGTCTGGGGTGAAATGTTTTACTCAACTCTACCCGATTACCCAACTCCTACTAAACGGCCCTCCAGTACCGTGATGAAAACTGAGTACCTCTGTCTGAAATAATAGAAACTGGAATACCATGCAGACGAACAATCTCCAAGATATAAATCTCTGCCAACCGCTCTGTTGAATAAGTAGTGCACATAGCTATAAAATGAGCGGACTTGGTAAGCCGATCTACAATTACCCAAATGGCATCAAACTTCTTCAAGGTCCGTGGGAGTTCAACTACAAAGTCCATGGTAATCCGCTCCCTCTTCCACTCCGGAATCTTTATCTGCTGAAGCAACCCACCCGGTCTTTAGTGCTCATACTTCACCTGATGACAGTTGAGGCATCTAGCTACATATCAAACTATATCCTTCTTCATCTGCCTCCATCATTAGTGCTGCCTCAAATCTTGATACATCTTAGAGGCACCCAGATGGATGGTATACCGTGAACTATAGGCGTCCGCTAAAATCAACTCCCGAAGCCCATCAATATTGGGCACACAAATCCGGCCCTGCATCATCAAAACCCCATCATATCCAATGGTCACATCTCTTGCATCAACATATTGAACCTTGTCCTTGAGGACAAGTAAATGAGCGTCATCATACTGCCGCTCCCTAATACGATCGAATAAGGAAGACCGAGAAACCACGCAAGCTAGGATCCGACTGGGCTCCGAAAGATCCAATCTCACAAACTAACTAGCTAAGGCTTGAACATCCATCGCCATAGGCCTCTCTGAAGCTGGTAAATATGCCAAACTCCCCGAACTCTCTGCCCGACGACTCAAGGCATCAGCAACCACATTGGCCTTGCCCGGGTGATATAGAATAGAAATATTATAATCCTTCAGCAACTCTAACCAACTCATTTGGAGCAAATTTAGGTCCTTTTGCTTGAATAAGTGCTTTAATCTCTGATGGTCAGTATAAATCTCACAAGGCACACCGTACAAATAATGACGCTAGTTCTTCAAGGCGTGAACAATAGCAGCTAACTCAAGGTCATGGACAGGGTAATTCTTCTCATGTATCTTCAACTGTTGGGATGCGTAGGCAATCACCCTACCGTCCTGCATCAACACCGCTCCAAGGCCAACCCTTGTGGCATCACAATAAACTGTATAACACCCCGAACAAGTAGTCAATATCAACATTGGGGCTGTAGTCAAAACTATCTTGAGATTCTGAAAGCTCGCCTCACACTGCTCTATCCACTGAAATGGAGCACCCTTCTGGGTCAATCTGGTCATATGGGCTGCAATCGATGAAAACCCCTCTACAAAACGACGGTAGTAGCCCGCCAAGCCATGGAAACTCCGAATCTCTGTAGCTGAAGACGGCCTGGGCCAACTCTGCACGGCCTCTACCTTCTTCGGATACACCCAAATGCCCTTACTCAATACCAGTGGCCTAAGAATGCCACAGAATCCAACTAAAACTCACATTTTGAGAACTTTGCGTATAAATTCTTCTCTCTTAGGGTTTGAAGCACGGTTCTCAGGTGCTGCTCATGATCTTCCTGAGTCCGAGAATACACCATAATAACAT
The DNA here is from genome assembly GCA_026770625.1 of Nicotiana glauca. Classification (NCBI taxonomy): domain Eukaryota; kingdom Viridiplantae; phylum Streptophyta; class Magnoliopsida; order Solanales; family Solanaceae; genus Nicotiana; species Nicotiana glauca. The sequence continues at coordinate 444,690 of MU755680.1, read as the reverse complement.
CAATAAATATAATAACAAACGAGTCAAGATAGGGCCAGAACACACTGTGCATCAAATGCATAAAAGCTGCTGGAGCATTGGTCAGCCCAAATGACATAACAAGCATTGGTATCCCACACTCTTAGTCCAGAACATTACACGTGCAGGGTAACTCCCGGGATGCTGCCCCATAGTCCCAAATTTAAACACACAATAACAGCTCAACAATATCAGAATAAATGCTAAACTCATAACAAGTAATAGTAAATTCTAGCCTAACATGCTTCACGGAATACAAACGAGGCAGTTTAAGCAAATAGGCAAGTAAATTAGCTAAACATGCTTCTCTAACTAACACAGGCTAAACTTGCAATTAGAGTAAAATAGACAAGTAAGAAACTCAATTTAAATACTTCAAGTAAAATGGGATATTCAACAATTAGCTCAAGTACGCGCTTGTCACCTCACGTACAAGGCATTCAATTACCAAATATCATATCCTAAGGGGAAAGGTCCTCCACACAAGGTTAGACAAGCCACTTACCTCGAACCGGCTCCAAAATCAACTCGAAACCACACGTTTTCCATGATTAACCGAATCCATATGGCCCAAATCTATTCAATTGAATTACATATCGTAAAAAACATCTCAAACAACCGATGCTACAATTTAATTCAAAGCTAAGATGCAAAATTAGGTAAATTGATCAAAACACCCCTCAAGCCAATCTCATGGAATCAGGCGAAATTAACATTTTCAGAACCCTCGTACTCTCACGAGTCTAACCATATAAAAATCTCTCAAATCGGAGGTCCAACACCTACTCAAAACCCAATAATTCGGTCTATGAAGTTTTAGCAATTTTTCATTCAAAAATATGAAATTAGAAGAGGAATTCATGATTAGATTAGTGGGTTTCAAGGGAATGGGAATTTATAATCGTTACCCAATCAATACCTCTAAAAATCCCTCGAAATCTCTCTCAAATTCGCACTCTCTAGCTTGAGTTTTGGTAAAAATGGCTAAACCATCGTTTTGAAATATTTATATCTGCCCAGACATTTAATGAATCACGAACGCGGAGGAAGTCACGCGCTCGCGAAGAAGGAAATTAAAGGGCTGCTCGAATTGTTCTACACGAACACGTGGGGTAGTATGCAAACACGACAAGATGGGCTGGCAAGGCTACGCGATCGCGAGTTAGGCCACGTGAAAGCATTGAAGGAATTTAGGCTCAACCCTCAACGCCCAATAACTCTATGCAAACGCGAGGGATGGATGCGAACGCGATGGGGGAAAATGATAGGGCTTCGCGAATGCGGGGAAGGGGATTGCGAACGCGAAGAAGAAATTGGCCCCACTTCAGAATTACACTATGCGATCACGAGATAGGGGACATGATCGCGAAGAAGAAAAAGTCTGCAACAGTTGGACTCAGATTTCTGCAATTCCAATCAACACCAAAATGGCCTGTTGGGCATTTGAAACACACCCGAGGCCCCCGGGACCTCAACCAAACCTATGGACATATCCCATAACATAATTCAAACTTGTACGAATCCTTAAACCACCTAAAACAATGTCGGAAACTTGAATTGATCAAGGATTTAAGCCTAACAACTTTAAATTCTCTCAAAATATGACTTCGATCAAAAACCCAACCAAACCACACCCGAATGACCTAAAATTTTACACATACATCCCAAATGACATGACGAAACTAGTGCAACTTCTGGAATTCCATTCCGATGTCACGCCCCAACCTCGGGAGGTGCGACCGGCGCTCAATCAAGTGAACCCAACTGAGCAAGCCTTACCGAACACTTTCTACCCCAACTCAATATGAATATGGAATCCATGCCTTCCATTAATATAGACGAGAATACATGGTGTATACTACATCATTGGTTCATTTCATATCACAAAGATTTATCGTACATAAGCTAGCTTCAAGGATTCTTTTAGAGTTACAGTTTATAGGGATCACAAGTTTAGGATTACAACATATATATAGTGGACTCCCCGACCACCCGTACATAACCCACACTAGTGTCTTTGGAGCCTCTAAGGATACAACATATAAGCATAACTATGCTGGCAACAAGGCCCCAGCTATACCTCAAAAGTGGAAAGCTGTAATAACAAAAGATACACCATATGGACTCATGGAAGAAAAGGGGCTCACCGAGACTCCGAGTAGAAAAACGCTCCGCTACACACGATTAGCACTGTCCGCTATGGAGCCACCTACAATCATAACACGAATGTAGCGCCCCCGGCAAAAGGGACGTCAGTACATTTGAATTGTACTGGTATGTATAAATAAACACCATTTTACTAGAAAGAACTATCAGCTGATACAAGCAAATAATATGGGCAAATCAAAGAAGCAATTCATATAACCTTTCATACAATTTCCACAACATAGATTAGGACATTTCTATCACGTGTTCACTACTGTTCTCATTACCACCGCCATCTTGAGCGGAGTTCGGTCACGACCCGTCTGGCTAGGTTACCTCATTGGAGGCATTACTCTCAATCAATATTTCATTTCCCTTATCCGAAATTCAATATCATCACATTACCACCATGTGTGCGGCATGGCATCCGATCACGACCCAATCGGCTAGGTCACCTCATTAGAGGCATTACTCCATTCTCATTAGTCAACATTTCAGATCTTTATCCCACACATATCATAACAATTCCTGGGGCACTCATGGCTACCATCATCACATTGTTTCCCTTTTTCAACATTCATTTCACAAGTTGTGATCATAGACACATATATCAAGGATAACTCAAATTGCAATCACAGGTAAGTGAGCACATAGCTAGTACGAATAACTCTTTGTTTCAATGTTGGCTTATAGCCCAAATACTTCAACACATAACTGTACTTTTCATCATTATCTGATTTTCAAGATTGGTACATTATTCACATTGAGGAACACCCTTCACGAATATGTATAATTATATGTAAATCAATTAATGCGTAATGACAATCAATACACTAGCCAATTTAACTCTTACCATACTTTCGTAATGACAACGGAGCTCAATTTCTAATAAAAAGGAGTTTTAGCCATACATACCTCAATAAAGCTTTCCTTACTCTTTTACAAATTTTCGAAAATCTGAGCACTTCGATCTATTGAGTAAGAATTACAAATTAAATCGAGAATTAGAGATGAGATTGAGACTCTAGCTTGGTTCAAGCATATTGGCAAACCGTAGAGGTGCAATTTATATCATTTTGTACCCGTCTTTAATTTACCACCTCCCAATACTCTAAGGTTTGATATGCATGCAAGGAATCCATTGTTATACCCATGAATCACCTCACTAGTGACCCCTTATATTTGAGAATAAAACAAATAAGAGTTGGGGTAATGGAGTCTTACCTCTTGAGATGAAGGTCTAGGGGTCTTCACTTGATTTTCTTCAAGGAATTAGCCATATCTTATGGAGTAATTTGATGTGGAGGATTTCTCTCTCTAAAAATCCTCTCTCTCCCTCTAGAAAATGCTCAGAAGAATACTTAAAATGAGCTATAACACCAGATATATCGATATGGAGGCCGTGTTAAAAATTAGAAAATTGGAGCCCCGAGTCAAATATGCGGTCGCATTTGCAATCGAAGAGTAAACATGTGGTCCGCATAATAGACCGCAAAAATGCTCCCCAGAAACTAAACACTCTGACTCAGTCTGCGGTAAGAATGTGGTCCGCATTCATGTTCTGCGGTCGCAAAGTGCACCGTAGAACTGACCCTCGCAAAACTCAAAGGAAAATATGCGATGACTATGCGGTCCGCATTTCAATTATGCGACCGCATTTCGATTATGCGACCGCATTTCGACTGCATAACTGACTTTAATTTTAGCCAACGTTCTGCCTCACTCTGCGACTGATATACGGTACACATTTCGATTATGCGACCGCATTCTGGACCGCATTTCTTGCATTTTTCTTGAAACTTATTCTTGATTTTTTAATGAATTATTCAATCCAAAAAGGTCCACGCACATGCCGCACACATGGTGGCATTGTGCTGATATTGAATTTCGGAAAGTGAGAATGAGATTGTGATTGAGGTGTATGTCTCAAATTAGAGAACCTAGCCGATCGGGTCGTGATCAGACTCCACTCAAGAAAGCGGTGGTATTGTGAATGATGATAAACAATATTAAATGCCCAAAACTAAAGTTATGGAAATTATTGGAAAGCTATGTAATTCTTTTTATTTGATGATGTGGTGATTGTATAAAGCTTTTGTTGAGTCCTTATGATTTCTTTGTTCTTGTATGGTTGTTCTTTCTAATGAGATGGTGTTTAGTTATGCATACTAGAGCTATTCGATGGCACTAATGTCCTTTTTGCCGTGAGCGCTACATCTTTAAATAGATGTAGGTGGTTCCATAGCAGGCAGTGTTGGTCGCAGCTAGTGACGCATCTGCCTTTCAGCTGACTTGGTGAGCCCTATTTCATTTCGCGGTCCTGTACTATTGTTTATCATGTACTTTGTATTTTGAGGTATAGCCGGAGCTTGTTGCCGGCATTTCCATATTACTCTTCAGTTGTATTTAGAGGCTCCGTAAACAGGTTATGGGTGGTGTCGGGTATTGAAAATTTGAACTAGATATGTTGTTATTTGGCAGAATGTTTCTTTCGTATCTATTAATTGTAATAATTGGTTAGTATGGTTGAACCGTTAATGAAAGACAAGGATAAAAATTGTCAATGTAATGCTCATAAAGTAGGATTTATGGAGTTCACTCCTTGTTATTCATAGATTAATTTTAGGTAGAATGAAACCTAATAGGCTTGCTCAGTCTGTCTTGCTCGGTTGAGCGCCGGTCGCGCCCCTCGGATTTGCGGCGTGACAAACTTGGTATTAGATCCTAAGGTTTTAAAGTGTCCTAGGATGTCTTGGAGCCGTGTCAAGTAGATCCATTCTTATCGGTGTGTTGTCGACCACATCTATAAGTTGGAGGCTATTCGGACATTTAAGAGTTTCACCCTTCTTTGATACTCTAGATCGTACGGTAGAACCCAGGATAGGGAGCTAATTTCCTCACTATGTCTTATTCTCTAGATGAGTAATCTTGATACCATAATCCATGAGTTTGAAGCATTAAGGAGGGAACGACCCCACTATTGAATCTGAGGGAGATTGCCAAGCATTTGTGAGGATAATGTATCAAGCCATGGAGGGATTGGTAGAACTTGTTGCTAAGGGTAGTACCCTTGTTCCTATTAATGTCACTGCACCAACAGATAATGTGTTATATTAGTATATTACCAACGTGCGTTCGCGATGTGGAGAAGAGGGGCATCGATTAAGTTATTGCCCTATCAACCTAAAAGTCACCAAGTAAGTCACTCCCCAGTACATCATTATGAACAACACAAAATTTTTACTCATCATCCATATTGAAGAGTCCTCATAAACATGGTCTTAATAAGATGTGAGTCACAAAAACTTGTGTGTAACTACTCCTTGAAGGATCCGTATTGTTCGTGAATCCACTCTCTCACAAATTCTCTTATTCACATCTTCTGGTGGAATTATGTTCTATAAATACGTCCTTGAATAGAGTTATAACTCTAGGATTAATATTTCACACGTTCTTTCCTAAATTCTCAACACGAGACTATATCCGATGAATTTGTTACAAAATCTATTTATTTAAATGGACAACATCTGCTCCTTTGTGCCTATGCATGCACCGTCGTAAAGTTGACCTATGTGGTGTCAAGTTCCATGTAAAGCATCCCATTGTTGTAATCCTGCACGAGTCACTCTTTTACTTACTTGTGTATATGGCTTATATGGTTTGAACAGTCACTCTACTCTCTTGAGAGTATCATTATGAAAGCTTCTCACTGTCTAGTAACATAAGAGCATACCTTAAAACCTATCACATGAGTGCATGTCAATCGAAATGGTCACCGTGTGCATAAAGTCTCTCTGAAAATTAAGATCCTCACATCCCCGTCATAGGAAGATCTTGTGTCGCCATCTTAGTATAACTTTCGTGTCCACTTGAGACATCCCGTAGTAAGTAGCTCACTTTGTTCCTAGCATTGTGGTTGCCCGTGGCGTGGTCGTGTATTGTAGTTGGGAGTAAATATAGCAGAAGCATGTCCAGCTCATAACAAATGTTTATTTTCTCTTTACACCTCCACCACATATGTTAATTGTGTTCCTTAGTTAGTGAATTCGTTCTGCTAGTTTCCCAACACTTGTTCGATAACCATGAGAGAACATATCCTTTTATGTGTCTTTGTAATATTTCCTTTCTCATAAGTATCGTTACTAGGCTCTCCATCAAGACCAAGCGCACCTTTGGGGGTTATCAAAGCACAACACCTATTTCTCTTGTTTTTCTGTCTTTCATTAGCATCTGGGTATTTCTCAAGTCAAAATTCATGGAGAACTCATTATGAACATTTGCAAACCTTTCGTGATTATTTTATACTATTTCATTGGGTTCCCACCTCACTTCAAGTTCATCAAGAGTTGATAGCATGCCGCAATTGCTGAGATTGAATGATCTCCTTTCGATAATGAATTATCTACGCATGTGCTAGTACAATGATCTACTTATTAGTCTAACTCTCGCCTTTTGGTTTTGGGTTGACCAAGGAGCAATACACCTAGTAAAACATTCATAATGTCAATGTTTTTCTCTCAGTCAAGTCTTATAACATCTCCCAATTTTGCTGGTAATAGCTGGTTGTGTAGAGTGTGTTGTAGTGCTTCATTTTGAAGTAGAGGCTCTAAATATAATTGGATTTTTAAATTCTGGAACTATACATCGCGTAAATACATACATAGATCTTCTTCAAAAAATTTAGCTTCCCGTAATTCCTTTATATTACCACACTTCCTAGTAGTTATAATGTAAAGGTTACTTCCATAGGCTCTCTCACTTTCTTTTTATTTACCTTGTATCATGTGTCGTTTGTCCATATTTTTCAATACGATCTTATATCATTTTCTCGACTATCTATCAAACTATAAGATTCGATTCAATTCAACTCACTTTTATGTACTCTACAAGCTCCTTTTTCTAAAAACGGCATTGTAAGTGGGTAAATTCCCCTTTACTATAGACTTCTAATTTCTTCAACTCCATTTAAGCTTGTTGGATCCAAATGATGCTTTTTAGTTTTGCTGCCCTAATATCTACTCCATCTGATAACTCTCATTATAAAACTCGTTTTATGTTTTATGGCATTAAAGAGGAAGTCTTATAGTATCAAGGATGGGGACATATTTCTTTTGTTAGAATAAATAAATATTGCTGGCATTCCTTGTGGATGTTCTTCTAACAACCATTTACCTGCTCTGCTTGTCCCTGTGACTAGATAACATAGGTTACTTTTCCCCGATAAATGCATTAAGACATCTCATTCTTTCAAACTTATTCATGTGGGCACTTTGAGGCCTTGCTCTACACCAACTCGTAATGATTTTAAGTACTTTTTCTCCATAGTTAAAATTTTTCTTGGGCTACGTGGGCTTGTCTCATGGGTTCCAAAAGTAATGATTTCCTTTAAGTTCAAGATTATATTTCCATGATTTCAAACCAAAGTGCGTCCCCTTTTCAAAAGTCTTAAATGAGTCGGATTGTATGTGTGAGACCCAATGTGTTTTTTTCTCTCTTCTCTTATGTAATATACATAACGTGGCGTGGTTAAATTAGGTATATATGATTGGGTATAGCACATTAGGAGAATAAAACTGAAAATGTATGGTAATATCGAGGAACTGAAGTAAAGCTTTAGGTCAAAGGAATCCCTTAAAAGAAGGTTCGTGGTTAAAGAAATGGCTCGGGTAGCACCCCGCGTGTTCGGAAGGTTTAAATTAACTTGCACATGTGGGATAAGACTAAGAGTGTCTAATATACTAATAATAACGTGCTATGAGGTATTATAATATCACACTAGTCACATGCTAAGTTTTGGAGTCAAGCAAGTTGCGAAATAAAGGTCTGCAAAAGTTATCGTAAATTTCTCTAATAAATTTTCAAAACTTTGGGTCAAATATATTATATCATTTCTCCCTATATATATAGAGTTATGGGGCCCACAACATACCTAATTGAAGGTTTACAAGTCTAGTTTGCATACAAAAGAACATCAAACTGACATTGGAGTAAAAAGTCATTACTATTTTACCAAGGACTGTCCGAGCTGAAATCGGGTCGCGAATCGGGTCGGGTCAAATAAGTGGTATAAGTCAGCAAATTCGACTTTTAAGACCTCAAAACATTTTATTTTAGTACCAAAACAGTTATCAAGCTGAAGAGAAGGTTCCATGTTATTGTTGAGTGATTAAGGTGCGCTTTTAACGATTTCTATTGTTAAAGTTTTCCCCCATGCCAAGAAATGCAATCTATACGCTTTGCAATCGTTTTCCCCTTCTATTAGCTGTGTTTAAAGCTATTTTTGGAAGATAGGAATTTGTTGTTCTTATGGGTTCTTCAGGCTTTATACATGGTTTTCCAAGGTAATCATCTTGGGACTTTTTTATGTTCGTTTTGACAAAGTTCTACGGACGTTTCGTCAAGTTAGGGTCATATAGCAAATCTGCCAATTTAAAACCAATTATGAACTGCTTTTATATGTGTATAAGCTACATATATATAGTGTTTGCGATGCTTAGGATGTAAGGAACAACTTTCGTGAAGGAGCTACAGGCATTCAGATGTTTGTTGGAGAGGTACGTTAAGGCTAAGCTCCGTCCTTCCTTTTATCACATATTCTTGGAAATTCCTAAGATGTCAAATGTGATATTTTACTATTCTATTGCTAGAAAGACCATCTGTGAAAGGCATTGGGATTGTAGATGAAGTATTTTCACGATGCTATTAGGATGATATTCCCCTCATTCGGTTAAATAGGGTATTCAACATCTATATATGTCATTTTGTCAGCGTTATTAACTATATGTCTATATTTATGGATTCTTCTTCATCTTTGGGTTGTGTGACTAAAAAAATAAAGGCGTTTAGTGTTTGCGATCAGTCGTTCTTACTTGTTAAAGTGTATTTTAAAATCTCTAAAGTGACACGTCCATTTCCAAAATCTCAAATATAATTTTTATGCTTAAACTACTAAAACACTTGATTTTTTTGAAATACTTTCTGTTACTAATTATCAAGAAATCAGGTATAAGGACTAAGTGAAGCACCTTATGCTATTTATGAACATCTTCAGAGTTAAGTTATCTTTCTAAAAGTCAAGTTATGTTTTCAAGCTTATTCAAAAAAATATATATATGAGGTTCCACGAGACATTTGTATGCGATACGAAGGTGATTATGAGATTATGAGAATAAGAGTACCAATGAGCCAATATTGGCTAAGTTCTTGTTATGGCCTATTATGTGCATTCAAATTTCATATCATACCTGGCATATTATGCATGAACGTCGAGCTATAATCGGAGGTAAGGGGCCTATTTGCCCGAAAGACTATATATATATTATACAGATGGCCACACATTGGCAATCTGATACCGGTTAGCTACCGGGACAGACCGACATTGCTAGCATTTGGTTGGGTATGTCATGCATTTGAATAAATATATATGTATTCACAATATACGATTACACGAGCATACCATGCATATTTAATTACTATGAAGTCCGATGTCGGCCATGGAGGCTATAAGAGTTTCAGTATCAGGTGGTATCTCTATTACTTTGTGTTTTATCAGCTATGTATGATTCTACATTCTGCCTTACATATCAGTACATTTTTATTCGTACTAATGTCCCGTTGCCTGGGGACATTGCAGTTTTGTTTTATGCGTGCAGGTCCATATAGGGACTCTGATCGACTCCTCCGCTAGGATTTCGGGGTTCAACTGTGAGTTGGTAAGCTCCACCTCTTCCTGGAGCTTTCATAGGATGGTTACTTTTGTTCTACAGTTTGGATATAGTCGGGGCCTTGTCCCGACAGTGCTTATGACACTCTTAGAGGCTATTGTGGACACAGTATTCTGGGTTTCTTTTTGAAGCTTTCAGTCCCCAGCCCCTAGGCTTGGCATGTATATATGTGTGTGTAGGCATATACGTCTCCAATCGTGGCCTCGTCGACCATCTAGTACTTTATTATTTTGGCTCGTCTACCTTTGTTTATATGGCTTATTGTTATTCAGGTCATGACCTTAATGGTCCTGGCTTAGAATTTCAGATGTTGTGCCGCCCGATCTATTGGGCCCCCAGTTTAGTTAGCTAGTATGTTCAGTGTGCATTCTATTTTGTACCTTATCGATAATTACTTATTGATTATCGATTTGTATATATGCTTATCGTTATCGTTTTAATAAGGTTTTGATTTTTACGATTTCGATTTATCGATTTATGGGGCTTATCGATTTCGGTTATCGATTACACCAATAAAAAAATTTGTGGGATTCCACGGAAAGTATATCCCTATAAATACGCTTAACTAATATAGACAAAAGGAAGCTAAAATAAGACGAACATCGTTTATTACATAGAAATTATGTCAACAATCACATGCAACGAAACTAAAGTAAGGGATCAAATGTATGCCACCAACACTCCAACTATATAAAAAAAAGACATCATCACGGCTAATTCTATTTTCCAATAATCTGAACTTCATTCCCTTGACCTTTAAATATGATCATTCCTTAAATGTGGTAGATGAAATAATAGGGTTAGTTACTTAGGGTAAGGAAAGGATATAATTTTTTTTTATCTTATCGGCTTATCAATAAACCGATAATCGAAGAGGACAAAATCAAAATCGAAATCGATAACTAGATAAGGAAAATTTCGAAATTGAAATCGAAATCGATAAATCAATAAATCAATATCGATAAACCAATAATAAATAATCAATTCAATTTATCGATCAACTGATGTGAATGCACACCCCTAGTGTGTTTAGTGGCTAACTCATTCGAATATAGTATCGAGTGCCAGTCGTGCCTCCCCTAGTTTGGGGCGTGACAAACTTGGTATTAGAGCAGGTCGTATCCCAGGGAGTCCACAAGCCGTGTCTAGTAGAGTCTTAGTTATGGGTGTGTTGTGCACCACATCTATAATCAGGAGACTGTGAGGCATTTAGGAATGGTTACGTTTCTTTCAATTAATAGAACGTGCTATAGAGAGAAGTTATAAGAACATATGAAATCTAAATCATGCTTTGTGTTTCTTATCTAACAGGCTACCTACGCTCAGGAAATGGCACAGCGAGATATCGGTATGGATCTGGGGGAAGGTACCAATCGTTCCCCACTGGGTCAGAGGGATAGATTTCCCTTAGAGGCACATAGTGAGTCCCCAGTACCCCTAGTTTCAGCTTCTCCAACACTTGTTGGAGCCTAGGGAGATGCAGTACGCCCAGCCTCACCAATTCTATTATTACCTGAGGCAGCTAGAGACACAGGACCTCCAGCACCTGTTGTTACCCTATCAGAGACTGGGGAATAGGGGATGAGGGAGGCAGTTCAGTTTCTAACTAGGATGGTTTATATTCATGAGCAACAACTAGAGTCGGGAGCAGATGCCCGGAGATATCGGACAGGAAGCTCAACGGTAGGAGAGTTTCTTCACTTGGCCCCTCCATTATTTACAGGATCCAGTTCCACTGAGGATGTCCAGGACTTTATAGACCATATGTATAGAGTATTTGTTAGACCATGCGCAACGAAAGCAAGCATACAAACCAGGCATCAAATACATGTGAACTACACAACACATTAATAACGAGATTAGAAGCACTAACCTCTTGAAGTAGTTGCACAAACCTTCCAAGCAGCAAGAATTCAGGGATGCAGTCTTCTGCTATTTTCCTAGTAAAACCTTGGATGATTTTGCTATTGGGTGGGCAAGAACAATACAACTGAAAGGCAAGCTATTAGGTAAAACTAGTCTTTCTTTAATAGACCCGAAATGAAGCCACAATAGGGGTTCAAAAACGTGTAGGATTCTGCAAGTAGAATCCTACTCTAACTCAAAAGGATAACTTTTCTCCCATGCTACTTTTTACCCAAGTCTGTCTAGGTTTTTATTAGGTATAGCAGGGACCACAAAAATAATAAGCATCAACTAATTATTGTATTAATTCAAATTAGCATGAATTAATTCTTACAATAATTAATTGCAATTTATTCCACTAAAAAACTGCAATTGAACTCCTCAATATGAATTTCGAAAATTCATTAACACTTATTTTAACTCCCCATGTTAAGATTTCAAACACCGATTAATTAAATTAAATCACTAAAAATTTAATTCAATTAACTAATTCAATCCTTTATAATTCCGCTTAAACTATTTCATGTGATGGATACAAAATCCACCGGCCGAGTTTTCACATGAAAACTTATAAGCTTCCATAAAGGGGTATCATCAAACCCAAAATCGAGTCATGGATTCTATAAACTAATTATTATTCACAAATGTTATTCGTTATTTTCCAATCTATTAGGCATATACTAACTCTAAATAGAGTCGTACCTTTTGATAAATCAAAACAATAAACAAATTACATTGATCATAATAATTATGTCAAGATTAGGAGTATAAGCTCATATAACTAATTAGAGAAAGTGTTTTATATATTCACTACAAAAACATTTTTTCTCTACTTGGTCCGTTCAATATACACTGAGTATACTAGCACAAGAAGTTGGAGTAAACTACTCCCATAAGCAAGACAATTATACGATAATCTTGTGCTACAATCATCAAGATATTTTGTCCAACAATATCTTTAATGTGAACATAGTTTATTAATTATGAGAACCAACAATTTAATCTTCTGTGCATGAGCTAAGACTCCATACACTAAATTGTCTACTACATAACTCAAAGGACACACATGTAACAAACGATCTATTTAAAATAGTACTTTATTGAATTGAATAAATTAAATAAATAATTGTTTCATAAAGAATAAAATATAATACTATATCTAAACCACATTGTTAATAGTATATCTCAACAATCTCCCACTTAGACTCATAACCATGCGTCTACTACTCTAACACCCATTCCTTGTACATGCTTGTCAAAAATCTTCTGTGTCAAGCTTTTCGTAAACGGGTCTGCCAAATTGTCCTCTGACGCAATCTTCAACACTCTTGCATCACCTCTCTGAGTTATGTCCCGAATTAAATGATATTTACGCGCAATATGCTTACTCCTTTCATGGCTTCTTTGTTCCTTCGAGTTTGCAACTGCACCACTATTGTCACAATAAAGTACAATTGGAGCTTGAACCGAAGGAACCACATTAAGCTCTTTGAGAAAGTTCCTGAGCCAAACAACCTCTTTAGCTGCCTGAGATGCAGCCACATATTCGGCTTCCATGGTGGAATCAGCAACACATGATTTCTTGATGCTCCTCCAACTTATGCCTCCACCTCCTAAGATAAAAACATATCCTGAGGTAGATTTTCTAGAGTCTCTATCTAACTAGAAATCTGAATCACTATAGCCAATGGGTTCAAGATCACCTGAGTGATACACTAACATATAATCTCCAGTCCTCTTCAAGTACTTGATTATATACTTAACAACAGTCCATTGTTCTCAACCAAGGTTAGACTGAAATCTACTATGACGACCCAAAGGGTCATCACCTATTTTCATTATCTGTTATGTACTTCCGAGGCCTTGAAAAAAAAACCTCATTTTCTATTGCTTCAATTTACGTGCGCAGTCCCGATGCGTAGCCAAAAAATTTCTGTGTTGAAATATGTGAATTCTCTAGAAAATTTGAAGAATTTTGATATTAATATGATTATAGTTGACTTTGGTCAATATTTTTGGTAAATGGACTCGGACCTGAGATTGGACGGTCCCGGAAGGTCCCTAGAAAAATATGGGACTCGGGCATGTGCCCGGAGTCGAAATCTGAGGTCTAGAACCTGAGTAAAAGAATTTTTCTGTTAAATTGTTTTTCTAAAATAATTAAGGAAAATGGAAATGAAAATTGATTAACAGACTATGGTATCGGGCTCGTATTTTGGTTCCGATGCCCGGTACAAATCTTATCTATTGTTTAAGCGCTTCCTGTAAAGTTTGGTTGAAAACGGACGTCGTTACGTCTTTCAGACATAAAAAGCTAAAGTTAAGGTTTATGAACTTGGAAATGAAAAGTGATGATCTTGGGGTTTAATTCGTGGAATTTGATGTTATTTTAGCGATTTGATCGCTCGAGCAAGTTTGTATGATATTTTTTAGTCAGTGTATATAATTGGTTTGGAGTCCCGAGGGCTCTGGTGAGTTTCGGATGGGTAACGGGATGTTTTGAACTTAGTAAAAAATGCAGAAAAACTCAGTTCTGGTATCTGGTATTTAATTCTATGCGATCGCATAGGTTGCTCCGCGATCGCATAGGGTTGTCAGTTCTTTCTATGCGAACGCAATGCTTACTCCGCGTTCGCACATCATTAAAGTCCAAATCTGGACTGACCATGTTTTTCCTCTATACGTTTGCCTAATGTGTCATGCGATCACAATGCCTTACCCTCCATTACCCTATGCGATCGCAATGCCTTCTCCGCGATCGCATAGGGCAATTTTGCCCAGTTAAATTTTTTATAAAACGAGACAGAATCAGTAGCTCGGGATTTTTCACTTTTTATCACGAGTCTTCTTCTCTCCCAAGCCCTAGGAAGCCATTAAAGCCCCCAAGCTTCAAGACCATTCGAGTAAGTAATTTCCCGCTTATTTCCTTCGCTTTTCCTACATTATTTAACAAGTTTCTAAGCCTAAATCATGAAATCAAGGTAGAAATCATGGGTTTTGAGCAAAGTTAGGGTTTTGAGAATTTTGGGTAATTCAACCCCAATTTGGGGTCGAATCTTAAAACAAATTATATATTTGCACTCGTGGGAGTATGGGTGAATTTATTTTGGTTCGAACCTCGGGTTTTGACCAAGCGGGCCCGGGGTCGGTTTTGCAATTTTTGGGCAGCATGGTAAAAGGACTTTAATTAAGCAATTGGGCTGGTTTGTTGAGTAGTATTGATGATATTAAATAAATTGTGTATAGATACGATTGAATTGGAGCGAAATTCGAAAGGAAAGGCATTGCTTGAGGACAGAGTTGACCGTAAACCTTCGAGGTAAGTGTTTGGTCTAACCCTAGCTTGAGGGAATAGAAGTTGAGTCTTGTTGCTAATTGCTATGTCATCGATTTCGATGTATAGGCATGGTGACGAGTATCTATACATTGGTGTCTAGCATGACCGTGAGTCCTTATAATGTGATTATCATGAGCTGGCTGTGAATTCCATGTTTATTGGAGGATGTCTATATACTGTGAACAACGTGTGAACAGTAAATGATCATTAAATTCTTTGGAGCGTTGGCTCAGAATATTAAAATGAATTATAAGATAAGTAAAGTAAAGGAAAAGGAAACGTTGTTGATTATTCCCTTGCCGGGACGTAAGTATTTAAAGTATTCTCCTTTGCCGGGATGATTGAACTGTTAATTGTGCTCCCTCGCTGGGATGATTGAGCTGTTAATTGTACTCCCTTGCCAGGATGATTGCTATGTATTTGTCTGCTGTGTGTCCCTTAATTGTGACTGTTGCTTGGGGACTTAGACTATTAAATGATATTGAGGGGCTGGTTGCACGCCGCAACAAATGATACTGAGGATCGGGTTGCGCGCCGCAACAATGATAAATGATAAATAATGTGGGTCGGGTTGCATGTCGCAACAGTGATATGTGGAGCGGGTTGCATGCCGCAATAATGGTAAATGTGGAGCGGGTTGCACGCTGCAAAAATGGTAAATATGGAGCGGGTTGCACGCTGCAACAGTTGTGGATATCTGTGGTTATGTTTGAATATTGATTTCTTGTTTCATTATGGACTTTAACCTGTTTGGTTTGTTACTCTGGATTAGTGTTAATTGTATTTCCCCATAGCATGTCCCCCTCCCATGTGGTTAATTACTTGGTATTCGATTTCCGCTGTATATTTATAACTGCACAGGTTTATGTGGTGTCTAGTCTAGCCTCGTCACTACTTCGCCGGGGTTAGGCTAGACACTTACCAGTACATGGGGTCGGTTGTATTGATACTACACTTTCGTGCATTTTTGCACAGGTCCAGGTTTTGAGAAGCAGCAACAGCAGTAGTTCGGGAGCAGGATTTTCTTCTCACGAGACTGAGGTAGCTTGCAGGCATCGGCAGGCCCGGCGTCTCTTCTTATGCTTTACATTTATACTGTGATCTCATTGTTTCAAGACAGACAACTGTTATATTTCATTCAGACCTTTATATGTAGTTTATTCTTTGTGGTTCGTGAGTATGTGACACTAAATCTTGGGTAGAGGATTTATGTTGAGTATTTCGTATTTATTTCAGACTTATAAAAATTAGACTTCCGCAGTTATTGTTGTTATTATTAATGATGCTATAAATTGATAACAGAATGGTTTTTACTAACGAAAACGGTAAGTAAGTTGGCTTGCCTAGCTACAACGAGTAGGCGCCATAACGATCCCGATGGTGGGAAATCCGGGTCGTGACAAGTTGGTATCAGAGCACTAGGTTACATAGGTCTCACAACTTACGAACAAACTTAGTAGAGTCTGAGGGGTAGGTACGGAGACGTCTGTACTTGTTCCCCAGAGTCTATTGAGTTAGGGAAAAAAAATCTCTCATTTGTTCTTTCTTGTCGTGCTATTTGGTTCCTCAAATGCTGATTAAATTTCTACTCTGTTCTTTCACAGATGGCGAGAACATGCGCTTCCTCATCCGCTGATCAACAGTTCGAGCCCCAGGCAGCTCCCGCTAGGGGCAGAGGACGTGGCCAGGCTAGGGGCCGAGGTAGGGGCAGAACCCAGCCACCAGCAGCAACATCGGTGGCAGATACTCAGGTTAACCTTGGCGAGGAGGTTCCGGCCCCAGCCCAGGCAGTTCCGGTAGGCCCAGCTCAGGTCCTAGAGGGGTTTATTGCTACCCATGATCTTCAGGATGCCTTGGTCCGGCTGGTTGGTATTATGGAGAGTGTCTCTAGAGCAGGATTGCTTCCTACAGCACCAGCCACTCCTCAGGCTGGAGGAGGAGCCCAGACTCCTGTTGTACGTACTCCGGAGCAGGTAGCTCCCCTGACTTAGGTTCCACTGGTTTAGATAGCTGCGGCCGTTCTGCCGGGTGTAGTTGCAAAAACCGGTGATGGAGCGGCTATGTCCGCAGATGCTTTATGGAGGTTGGACAGATTCACTAAGCTCTTCACTACTACATTCAGCGGAGTTTCTTCTGAGGACCCCCAGGATTTCTTATACAGCTGCCATGAGGTTCTTTATAACATGGGTATTGTGGAGTCCAACGGAGTTGATTTTGCGGCTTTTCGTTTGTCTGGATCTGCCAAGACTTGGTGGAGGGATTACTGTTCAGCTAGACCAGCAGGGTCGCCGCCTTTGACTTGGGATCAGTTCTCGGAGTTGTTTTTAGAGAAGTTCCTTCCCGTTACTTAGAGGGATGCTTATCGAAGGTAGTTTATGATGGTTACGCTGTACGAGACCCGGTTTATCGATCTGGCTCGCCATGCCCTCGTCATACTCCCCATTGATAGGGAGAGAGTGAGGAGATTTATTGATGGGTTGATCCATCCTATCCGTCTTCAGATGGCCAGAGAGGCAGGTAGTGATATTACTTTTCAGGAGGCGGCCAATGTGGCTCGCAGGATCGAGATGGTTTTACCACAGGGGGGCAGTTATAGGGCAGACAAGAAGCCCCGTCACTCAGGTCGTTTCAGTGGTGCCTCATCTGGAGGCAGGGATTCTTATGATAGGGGCCAGTCTTCCAGGCCTTTTCAGTCAGCCCTCCAAGCTTCACAGGGTGGTTCAGGTGATCGTGGTTTTCGTGAATAGTATTAAGATCAGCAGCCCATTAATTCACAGCCTCTTCAGAGTGTTCGTGTAGGTCATTCAGGACTCAGGGCCAGTATCGTCGTTTCGAGGGGTGTTATGAGTGTGGAGAATACGGTCATATCAGAAGAGCTTGCCCGAGATTAAGGGGTACACAATCACAGCAGCAGGGTCCTCGCCCCATGATTCAGGCACCAGCTGACCCACAACCTGCCCAGCCAGCCAGGGGCGGGGGTAGGGATCATTGAGGTGGAGGTCGAGACCGTAGAGGTGGAGGCCGTCCCACCAGAGGTAGAGGANATCTGCCAAGACTTGGTGGAGGGATTACTGTTCAGCTAGACCAGCAGGGTCGCCGCCTTTGACTTGGGATCAGTTCTCGGAGTTGTTTTTAGAGAAGTTCCTTCCCGTTACTTAGAGGGATGCTTATCGAAGGTAGTTTATGATGGTTACGCTGTACGAGACCCGGTTTATCGATCTGGCTCGCCATGCCCTCGTCATACTCCCCATTGATAGGGAGAGAGTGAGGAGATTTATTGATGGGTTGATCCATCCTATCCGTCTTCAGATGGCCAGAGAGGCAGGTAGTGATATTACTTTTCAGGAGGCGGCCAATGTGGCTCGCAGGATCGAGATGGTTTTACCACAGGGGGGCAGTTATAGGGCAGACAAGAAGCCCCGTCACTCAGGTCGTTTCAGTGGTGCCTCATCTGGAGGCAGGGATTCTTATGATAGGGGCCAGTCTTCCAGGCCTTTTCAGTCAGCCCTCCACGCTTCACAGGGTGGTTCAGGTGATCGTGGTTTTCGTGAGCAGTATTCAGATCAGCAGCCCATCAGTGCACAGCCTCTTCAGAGTGTTCGTGGAGGTCATTCGGGCCGTCAGGGCCAGTCTCGTCGTTCCGAGGGGTGTTATGAGTGTGGAGAATACGGTCACATCAGGAGAGCTTGCCCGAGATTGAGGGGTACACAGTCACAGCAGCAGGGTCCTTGCCCCATAATTCAGGCACCAGCTGACCCACAGCCTGCCCAGCCAGCCAGGGGCGGGGGTAGGGATCATAGAGGTGGAGGTCGAGACCGTAGAGGTGGAGGCCATCCCGCCAGAGGTAGAGGTCAGCCGGTGGATGACCGTCCTAGAGACATGGTTCAGGGAGGTGGTGCTGAGCCCCGATTTTATGCTTTGCCAGCCAGGCCAGAGGCGGAGGCGTCAGATGCTGTGATTACAGGTACCATTCTGGTTTGCGATAGAGATGCTTCAGTACTATTTGACCCTGGGTCTACATATTCATATGTGTCTTCCTATTTTGCACGTTGCCTGGCTATGTCTAGTTATGCCTTGGACATTCCTATCTATGTGTCTACGCCGATGGGTGACTCCATAGTAGTTGACCGGGTGCATCGTTCCTGCGTGCTTGTGTTCGAGGGTCTTGAGACCCGTGTTGATTTATTACTGTAAGATATGGTGGATTTTGATGTTATATTGGGGATGGATTGGTTCTCCCCGTATCATGCTATCCTAGATTTTCACGCCAAGACCGTGACCTTGGCTTTGCCAGAATTAGCCCGACTAGAGTGGAAAGGGACCCCAGGTCACGCCACCCGCAATGTTATTTCATACGTTAAGGCTCGACGCATGGTCGAGAAGGGGTGTTTAGCTTATCTGGCATATGTTCGCGACTCCAGTGCAGAGGTTCCTTCTATTGAATCTATTCCTATTGTACGGGAGTTTCCCGAGGTTTTTCCTTCAGACCTGCCGGGTATGCCGCCTGACATGGATATTGATTTCTATATTGATCTAGTTCCGGGCACTCAGCCCATTTCTATTTCGCCGTATCACATGGACCGGCCAGAGTTAAAAGAGCTAAAGGATCAATTGCAGGACTTGCTAAAGAAGGGCTTTATCAGGCCTAGTGTTTCTCCTTGGGGTGCGTCGGTGTTATTTGTGAAGAAGAAGGATGGTTCGATGCGGATGTGTATTGATTACCGGCAATTAAACAAAGTGACGATAAAGAATAAGTATCCACTGCCGAGGATTGATGATTTGTTTGACCAGCTCCAGGGAGCAAAGGTGTTCTCAAAGATAGACTTGAGATCTGGCTACCATCAGCTGAAGATTAGGGCGGCTGATGTCCCGAAGACAGCATTCCGCATTCGGTATGGGCACTACGAGTTTTTAGTCATATCTTTTGGGTTGACCAATGCCCCAGCAGCATTTATGGAGTTGATGAACCGAGTGTTCAGGCGTTATCTAGACTTGTTCGTGATAGTGTTTATAGATGATATCCTCGTGTACTCCCGCAATCAGGAGGAGCACGAGCAGCACCTCAGAGTGGTTCTTCAGACTCTGAAGGATAGTCAGCTATATGCTAAGTTTTCAAAATGCGAGTTCTAGTTGAGTTCAGTTGCATTTCTGGGTCATATTGTATCAGTAGAGGGTATTCAGGTGGACCTAAAGAAGATTGAGGCAGTCAAGAATTGGCCTCGGCCAGCTTCTGTGACCGAGATCCGGAGTTTCTTGGGGTTAGCAGGTTACTACCGTCAGTTCGTGGAGGGGTTTTCTTCTATTGCAGCACCGATGACCAGGTTGACCCAGAAGGGTGCCCAGTTCAGGTGGTCAAATGAGTGCGAGGCGAGCTTTCAGAAGCTCAAGACAGCTCTGACTATGGCGCCAGTGTTGGCTTTGCCCATAGGTTTAGGGCCTTACACAGTCTATTGTGATGCTTCTCGTACTGGGCTTGGAGCAGTATTGATGCAGGATGGCAGAGTTATTGCCTATGCTTCGAGACAGTTGAAAATCCATGAGAAGAATTATCCGGTTCATGACCTAGAGTTGGCAGCGATTGTTCATGCTTTGAAATTTTGGAGGCATTATCTATATGGTGTGGCGTGTGAGGTATACACGGATCACAAGAGCCTTCAGTACTTGTTCAAGCAGAAGGAGTTGAATGTGCGGCAGAGGAGATGGCTAGAGTTGTTGAAAGATTATGATGTTACTATCTTATATCACCCAGGTAAGGCCAATGTGGTGGCCGATGCATTGAGTAGAAAGTCTGCCAGCATGGGTAGTCTCGCTTATATTCCGGTCAGCCATAGACCGCTTGGTTTAGATGTTCACACCTTGGCCAACCGCTTTGTGAGATTAGATATTTCTGAGCCTAGCAGAGTGTTGGCTTGCACGGTCGCTCGTTCTTCTCTATTGGAGCGTATCCGTGAGCGACAGTTTGATGATCCCCATTTGTGCATCCTGAGAGACACGGTGCAGCGTGGAGGTGACACGAAGGTAACCTTAGGTGATGACGGGGTGTTGAGATTGCAGGGGCGAGTTTGTGTGCCCAATGTTTATGGGATTCGAGAGTTTATATTAGCGGAGGCCTATAGTTCTAGGTATTCTATTCACCCGGGCGCCGCGAAGATGTGTCAGGACTTGCGGCAGCATTATTGGTGGCGTAGGATGAAAAGGGACATTGTTGCATATGTCGCTCGGTGTTTAAATTGTCAGCAGGTCAAACATGAGCATCAGAGGCCTGGTGGTGTGTTTTAGAGAATTGAGATTCCCGAGTGGAAGTGGGAGCGGATTACAATGGATTTCATTACTGGACTTCCATTGACTCGGAAGAAATTTTATGCTATTTGGGTCATTGTTGATAGGCTGACCAAGTCAGCACATTTCATTCCAGTAGCAGTCTCCTATTCATCTGAGAGGTTAGCGGAGATTTATATCCGGGAGATTGTTCACCTTCATGGTGTGCCGGTATCTATTATCTCAGATCGAGGTACACAGTTTAGCTCGCGCTTCTGGAGAGCGGTTCAGCAAGAGTTAGGCACCCAGGTTCCGTTGAGTACAGCATTCCATCCTCAGACAGATGGTCAGTCCGAGAGGACTATTCAGATATTGGAGGATATGCTTCGAGCTTGGGTCATTGAATTTGGAGGCTCGTGGGACCAGTTTTTGCCTTTAGCAGAGTTCGCCTACAACAACAGCTACCAATCCAGCATTTAGATGGCTCCATATGAAGCATTGTATGGTAGGCGATGTCGGTCTCCAGTCGGATGGTTTGAGCCGGGAGAGGCTCGGTTGTTGGGTACTGACTTAGTTCAGGAGGCCTTAGATAAGGTCAAGATTATTCAGGAGAGATTGCATTCTGCTCAATCTAGGCAGAAGAGTTATGCAGACCGTAAGGTCCGAGATGTAGATTTCATGGTTGGTGAGCGAGTATTGCTCCGGGTGTCGCCTATGAAAGGCGTGATGAGGTTCGGAAAGAAGGGCAAGCTTAGCCCTAGGTACATTTGTTCGTTTGAGATACTTGATCGAGTGGGAGAGGTGGCTTAGACTTGCATTGCAACCTAGCTTATCAGACGTGCATCCAGTTTTTCATGTATCTATGCTTCAGAGGTATCACGGCGATCCTACGCATGTGTTACATTTCAGCACTGTCCAGTTGGACAAGGATTTATCTTACGAGGAGGAGCCGATAGCTATTCTAGATCGGCAGGTTTGGCAGTTGAGGTCGAAGAGTTTTCCTTCAGTGCGTGTTCAGTGGAGAGGTCAGCCTCTTGAGGCATCGACCTGAGAGTCCGAGTTCGATATGCAGAGCCGTTATCCACATTTGTTCCCCGACTCAGGTAATTCTTTCTTTTGTCCGTTCGAGGACGAACGGTTGTTTTAGAGGTGGAGGATGTGATGACCCAAAGGGTCATCACCTGTTTTCCTCATCTGTTCTGTACTTCCGAGGCCTTGAAAAAAAACCTCATTTTCTATCGCCTCGATTTGCTTGCGCAGTCCGGGCGTGTAGCCGGAAAATTTATGCACTGAAATATGTGAATTCTATGGAAAATTTGAAGAATTTTGATATTAATATGATTATAGTTGACTTTGGTCAACATTTTTGGTAAACGTACCCGGACCCAAGATTGGACGGTCCCGGAAGGTCCGTAGAAAAAACATGGTACTCGGACATGTGCCCGGAGTCGAAATCCGAGGTCTAGAATCTGAGTAAAAGAATTTTTTTGTTAAATTGTTTTTCTGAAATTATTAAGGAAAATGGAAATGAAAATTGATTAAAAGACTATGGTATCGGGCTCCTATTTTGGTTCCGACGCCCGGTACAAATCTTAACTATTGTTTAAGCGCTTCCTGTAAAGTTTGGTTGAAAACGGACGTCGTTTAACGTGTTTCGGACCTAAAAAGCTAAAGTTAAGGTTTATGAACTTGGAAATGAAAAGTGATGATCTTGGGGTTCAATTCGTGGAATTTGATGTTATTTTAGAGATTTGATCGCTCGAGCAAGTTCGTATTATATTTTTGAGTCAATGTATATAATTGGTTTGGAGCCCCAAGGGCTCGGGTGAGTTTCGGATGGGTAAAGGGATGTTTTAATTCTATGCGATCGCATAGGTTGATTCGCGATCGCATAAGCCTTCCATGTGCCTGCATTAGTTCTATGCGATCGCACACATTCTTCCGCGATCGTATAGGGTTGTCAGTTCTTTCTATGCGAACGCAATGCTTACTCCGCGTTCGCACTTCATTAAAGTCCAAATCTGGACTGACCATGTTTTTCCTCTATGCGTTCGCCTAATGTGTCATGCGATCGCAATTCTTTACCCTACATTACCCTATGCGATCGCAATGCCTTCTCCGTGATCGCATAGGGCAATTTCGCCCAGTTAAATTTTTTAAAAAACGAGACAGAATCAAAAGCTCGGGATTTTTCACTTTTTATCACGAGTCTTCTTCTCTCCCAAGCCCTAGGAAGCCATTAAAGCCCCCAAGCTTCAAGACCATTCGAGTAAGTAATTTCCCGATTATTTCCTTCTCTTTTCCTTCATAAATTGACAAGTTTCTAAGCCTAAATCATGAAATTAAAGTAGAAATCATGGGTTTTGAGCAAAGTTAGGGTTTTGAGAATTTTGGGTAATTCAACCCCAATTTGGGGTCGAATCTTAAAACAAATTATATAGTTGCACTCGTCGGAGTATGGCTGAATTTATTTTGGTTCGAACATCGGGTTTTGACCAAGCGGACCCGGGGTAGGTTTTGCAATTTTTGGACAGCATGTTAAAAGGACTTTAATTAAGCAATTGGGCTGGTTTGTTGAGTAGTATTGATGATATTAAATAAATTCTGTATAGATACGATTGAATTGGAGAGAAATTCGAAAGGAAAGGCATTGCGTGAGGACTGAGTTGACCGTAAACCTTCAAGGTAAGTGTTTGGTCTAACCCTAGCTTGAGCGAATAAGAGTTGAGTCTTGTTGCTAATTGCTATGTCATCGAGTACGATGTATAGGCATGATGACGAGTATCTATACATTGGTGTCTAGCATGACCGTGAGTCCTTATAATGTGATTATCATGAGCTGGCTGTGAATTCCATGTTTATTGGAGGATGTCTATATACTGTGAACAACGTGTGAACAGTAAATAATCATTAAATTCTTTTGAGCGTTGGCTCAGAATAGTAAAATGAATTATAAGAATTTAAAGTATTCTCCCGTGCCGGGACATAAGTATTTAAAGTATTCTCCCTTGTCGGGATGATTGAACTGTTAATTGTGCTCCCTCGCCGGGATGACTGAGCTGTTAATTGTACTTCCTTGCCGGGATGTTTGCTATGTATTTTTTTGCTGTATGTCCCTTAATTGTGACTGTTGCTTGGGGACTCAGACTATTAAATGATATTGAGGAGCGGGTTGCACGCCGTAACAAATGATACTGAGGATCGGGTTGCGCGCCGCAACAATGATAAATGATAAATAATGTGGGTCGGGTTACATGTCGCAACAGTGATATATGGAGCGGGTTGCATGCCGCAAAAATGGTAAATGTGGAGCGGGCTGCACGCCGCAAAAATGGTAAATATGGAGCGGGTTGCACGCTGCAACAGTTGTGGATATCTGTGGTTATGTTTGAATATTGATTTCTTGTTTCATTATGGACTTTAACCTGTTAGGTTTGTTACTCTGGATTAGTGTTAATTGTATTTCCCCATAGCATGTCCCCCTCCCATGTGGTTAATTACTTGGTATTCGATTTCCGCTGTATATTTATAACTGCACAGGTTTATGTGGTGTCTAGTCTAGCCTCGTCACTACTTCGCCGGGGTTAGGCTAGACACTTACCAGTACATGGGGTCGGTTGTATTGATACTACACTTTCGTGCATTTTTGCACAGGTCTAGGTTTTGAGAAGCAGCAGCAGCAGTAGTTCGGGAGCAGGATTTTCTTCTCACGAGACTGAGGTAGCTTGCAGGCATCGGCAGGCCCGGCGTCTCTTCTTATGCTTTACATTTATACTCTGATCTCATTGTTTCGAGACAGACAACTGTTATATTTCATTCAGACCTTTATATGTAGTTTATTCTTAGTGGTCCGTGAGTATGTGACACCAAATCTTGGGTAGAGGATTTATATTGAGTATTTCGTATTTATTTCAGACTTATAAAAATTAGACTTCCGCAGTTATTGTTGTTATTATTAATGATGCTATAAATTGACAACAGAATGGTTTTTACTAACGAAAACGGTAAGTAAGTTGGCTTGCCTAGCTACCACGAGTAGGCGCCATCACGATCCCGATAGTGGGAAATTCGGGTCGTGACATCTACTAACCATGCCAACATCAAAGCAGATATCAGGTCTAGTACATAACATAACATACATAAGACTCCCTACAACAGAAGCATAGGGGACCGCCTTCATATTTTCTATCTTATCAGTCGTTTTTGGAGACTGATCTTTTGATAGATAGATTCCACGTAGAAAGGGCAGAAACCCTTTTTTGGGATCTTGCATTCTAAACCTGGTGAGAGTAGTATCAATATAAAGTGCTTGGGACAAGCCTAATATCCTTTGCTTGCGATCTCACAAAAGCTTGATCCCAAGGATATGTGCTGCCTGTTCCGAATCTTTTATATCGAAACGTGAGGACAACCATTCGTTTACTGAATTCAACATGCTCACATTATTTCCTATGAGCAAAATATCATCTACGTACAAAACCAAAAATGTAACTTTTATCTCCATTCCACTTCTTATAGACACAAGACTCATTTTCACATTGATCAAAACTGAAGGTCATTATCGATGCGTCAAAACAAGTGTTCCATACCCTAGAAGCTTGTTTCAATCTATAAATGGATTTCTTTAATTTATACAACATGTGCTTATTGCCACTTTTTATGAAACCAACTAGTTGTGCCATATAGATGCACTCATCAAGACTTCCATTTCGAAAGGCGGTCTTGACATCTATTTGCTAGATTTCATAATCGTAATGAGAAACAATGGATAAGAGAATCCAAATGGATTTATGCATGGCTACCGGCAAAAAAGTTCCCTCATAATCGATCCTTTCTTTTTTAATAAACCCTTTTGCAGCAAGCCTGGCTTTAAAAGTTTGCACTTTTCCATCCACTCCTCTCTTTTTTCTTATGGATCCATCTAGAACCTATGGTTTTGACTGTAGTAGGTGGTTCTACAAGATCCCAGACTTGATTGGAGTACATGACACCATTTCCGATTTCATAGCATCAAACAATTTATCAACATATGTATCATGTAGTGCTTCACCGTAATTAATAGGTTATGTATTAGGCTCTTCAGGGATTCTATCATAAGATTATCCCAAGAGCACAAACCGGAGAGGTTTTCTAATAATTCTCCCATTACGACTAGTCACTACATGTGGAGGCTGATTTTCTTATTGAATCACATCATCATTTCCTGGAACTGAAGCCTCAATGTTATCCTCCACACCTTACGGTGTTGGGATATCATTAACTTCTTCCTAGAGTGCAGGTTGCATAACAATTTCAGGTTGTTTAACAATCTGAGGTTGCTCAACATTACTCCCACTACTTTGGGGTAGTGAGATGTCAGGCAATTGCTCTTGTGCAATCTGCTGCCTATTGACATTTCTTCCACTACGATAATGTAGTGATATATCAATACTGGCTTCCGCGATACATTCTAGAGATGAGTCTTTAGTTACTCCATTGTTTAATTCCTGTAAAACTAGTTTACTTCTAGGAATATGGTTCGTTAGATAGTCCTCTTCTAAAAATCTGGCATTTGTCGTAACAATTACCTTCTTTTCTTTGGGACAATAAAACAAACTGCTTTTTGTTCCTTTTGGATATCCAATAAAAATGCATAATTCTGTCCTTGATTCCAATATATCCGCTTTCCCTTTCAGCACATGTGCTGGACAACCTCAAACCCGAATATGCCATGAACTTGGGTTCCGCCCAGTCCACAATTCTACTGGAGTTGAAGGTACTGACATTAAAGGAACCAAATTTGGAATGTAGTTTGTTGTTTCTAAAGCATATCCCCAAAAGGAAGAAGGCAAATCAGAATAACTTAACATTGATCTAACCATTTCCATAAGGGTCCTATTTCTTCTTTCTACCACACCATTTTGTTGTGGTGTTCCTGGGGAAGATAATTGAGATGTAATTCCATTATCTGATAAGTATTTTATGAATTCCACATAAAGGTATTCACCACCACGATCAGATCACAATGTTTTGATATATTTATCATGTCGTTTCTTCGTTTCCGTCTTGAATTCATTGAATTTCTCAAAGCATTCATACTTACGTCACAATAGATAAATATATCCATATTTTGAGTAATCCTCTGTGAATGTCACAAAATACTCAAAACCACCTCTTGCTTGTATATTTATAGAACCACACAAATTAGAGTGAATTAATTCTAGCTTATCACTGGCTCTATTTCCTTTTAAGGGAAAATGTCTCTTGGTTATTTTGCCTTCTAAACAGGATTCACGTATTGGTAGTGACTCCACTTTCAATGAACTCAAAGGTCCATCAGAGACCAATCTCAAAATCCTATTTAGATTTATATGGCCTAGACGTAGGTGCCACAAATAAGTTTGACTCATTCAGAAATACATTTTTTTTATGTGGTAGATTAATGTTATTTAATTATTTTGTTTGTTGTAGCACATGAGGAGATATATCAAGAATAAAAAGGTCGTTTACTCTAGCAGCAGTGTAGATAAAACATTTATTAAGCTTTATAACAACAGAGTTATTAGCAAAATAAACATTATAACCAGCATCCATTATTTTCGAAACCGAAATCAAATTCCTTCTAATATAAGGTACATAGAGAACATCTTTAAAACTAAAACTCTATCACTACTAAAAGAAACTCTAATATCTCCTAAAGCTAAAGTTGGTGCTAGCTCGCCATTGGCTTGAAAAACACAAACTTCATTCTCACTTAGCCGCTTCGTTTCCTTAAACCCCTGCAAAGAAGTGCCAATGTGATCAGTGGCTCCCGGATCTACACACCAAAACATGGTATAAACAGCCGCTAAACAAGTTTCAACGACATTTAAATTTGAATTACCTTGCTTATTCAACTTTGCCAGATAGGCAGGGCAGTGCTTCTTGTGATGCCCAAGTTTCTTGCAATGATAGCACTTGCCTTTGGGCGTTTTCACACCAGCCGCACCACCAGGTGCCAGAACCATTTGAGCCTTCTTCTTTTTCTTATTGCCTTTCAACTTAGAAACGAAAGCTTTCTCAACATTTAGTGCTACAACTGGAGCTTGTTGTTTCATAATAAATTCTGTCACTTGCAGCTCATTCAACAATTTCGCTAGTGACAAATCCATTTTGTTCATATTATAGTTCAAGCGAAACTGTTGGAAACTGTCAGGCAGAGTCTGCAGGACCATCTCAACTTGAGACTCCTTATCAATCACAACTCCAAGGACCTCCAGTTCATTCAGAAGACTCATCATCTTCAGAACATGGTCCATGACCGATGATCCTTCAGCCATCTTGGTGTTCAAAAGGGCTTTCATGGCGATATGCTTAGATGTACGATTTTGCTCACCAAACATCTCTTTCAGACTTTCGAGCATATCAAAACCGACCCCATAGAATGATGCTGATGTTGCAAAACATTCGCCAGAGAGGCAAGAATGTAACATCGCGCCATCTCATCAGCCTTAACCCAATTGTCATAGGCCTTAACCTGATCATCAGTAGCATTTTCAGCTTTTTATGGGCACTCCTCAGTGATTAAAATTTGTTAACCTTGAGCAGTTAGGACAATATAAAGGTTCCTCTACCAGTCAACATAATTCGGTCCTTCGGACTTCTTTTGGTTCAGAATTGAGATAAGTGGGTTGAATAAAGACATTGTTAAATTGAGAGATATTCGCATTAAATAGATCATTAGTTATGTATTTAGAATGATTAAATTCAAAACAAAATATTACACATATAACCATGCTCATAGAACAATTAGATTCATTAGGAAAACTTAACTATTCATGCAAAATATATGAGTGATCTTATATATCAACCCCATAAATTTAAATAGGACCAACTCAGATGGAGAGTAAACTGTTAATTTAAGATAGGTAAATATCAATTTTATAAACTCT
Organism: Nicotiana glauca; assembly: GCA_026770625.1. Lineage (NCBI taxonomy): Eukaryota > Viridiplantae > Streptophyta > Magnoliopsida > Solanales > Solanaceae > Nicotiana > Nicotiana glauca. Next base: position 415,393 of record MU755680.1, on the reverse strand, counting down.
AGTTTCATTTAATCAACATGTAACTCGGTTGGAAAGTTAATGCAAGTAATGAAATAACTAGAGGCAAAACTACAGTAATCATCTATAATGAATTTATCCAATGTGGAAGAAGACCTATGTCAACATATAAATTCATTATATTACTATAAAACATGATTGGAAACAATGGGAATTGAACCTTACCATCACAGATTTCTACTAATGTTTTTTTCATAAAACAATTTTTAAAATAAAAAAAAGGCCAAAACTCCATCTAAACGACCCCGAATGCCCAAAAATGACGTAAAAATATGATAAACCTATAAAATTTGAGGTCAATCGAACCTACCATATAAATCTGATGAACCTCCCAAATTTGAGGTCAATCAAAGTTTGACAGAATTTTAGAATTCGTCATGTGACTAGAATTCTATTTTTGGCGTTTTAAGGGTTTTTAGTTATTTTGACTTGTTAAAATAACATAATATACTGATGTGTGTTAACACATGATTTCAGAACTCAAAATAAATTTTTTTTAATTTAATAAAAACGTGTTTAGATAGAATTATAAAAGCATTATGTTTTCACTAGTCAAAAATGATATTGTTCATAATTATGTATATTAGTCCCAAATTACAGAACTAATATCATACAAAACATTCAAGTTTCTATAAATATAACATTGTTATTATGTAACGATCCGGTCGATCATTTTTAGAATTAACGCCTCGATCCCCTATTAACTACTTTCCCAAGTTTAATTCTGCTAATTTGATTTGCCAGGATATCGGTTTTGAGTTTCAGATGGTTTTGGAACACTTAGTTCCTAAATGAGAGCTTAAGTGTTAGAAAATTGAATGTAGCTAGAACAGTGTGAAGATGGCCTCGGAATTGAAATATGATGGTTTCGTTAGCTCCGTTGGGTGATTTTGGGGTTAGGAGCATGTTTGGATTGGGTTTTGGAGGTCTGTAGCTAATTTATGCTTGAAATGCCGGAAGTTGAATTTTGGAAGATTCCGGTTTGATTGTGAGATTTTGATCCGAGGGTCAGAATGGAATTCCGAGAATTTTAGTAGCTCAATCACATCATTTATGATGTAAAATTCCAGGTCATTCGGACGAGGTTTGATATACTTTTTGATCGAAAGTGTGTTTTTAGAGTTTTTGGAAATTTTAAGCGTGAATTCGATGAAAAATAGGTGTTTTGATGTTGTTTTGAGCATTTGGAAGATTGGAACATGTTTGAATGATGTTATGGGTTATGTTCCTAGGTTTGGTTGAGGTCACGGGGGCTTCAGGAATGTTTCGGATGCTCAACGAGTCATTTTTAGAACTTGTTGAATTGCAGAAAATCTATCAGCTGGTATCCTTCTTCGCGTTCGCGTCTTCTCCTCTGTGTTCGCGAAGAATAGTCTTGGAGGAGGAATTTATTGCCCTTCACGTTCATGTTAAGCTTCTCGCATTCGTGAAGGTTTGCCTTTCTCCTTCTTCGCGTTTGCACCCAACCCCTCACATTCGCGTAGTAGAATTTGGCACTGAGGGACTGTGGCTATTTTCTTCTTCACGTTCGCAACACAACTTCCGCGTTTGCATAATCCCAACTCTTTACTCTCCATGTTCGCGTCCCTTATCTCGCGTTCGCGATGGCCTTTTTCTTGGCAGCTTTAGTTCCTTCTTCGCGAACGCGATGGTCTTTCTGCGTTCCCGATGCACAAATTACCTGGGCAGAATCTTAAAAATCCCAATTTGAGGGTTTAAGCCTATTATCACATTTTTGAATTTTGGAGCTCGGGAGGGGCGATTTTCGAAGTCTTTTCCACGTGGGTAACTTGGATTTGGGCCATTTGGAGTTAGATACTTGTGGCAAAGTGTGGTTTCGGGTTGATTTGATTTTGTTCGAGGTAAGTGGATTGTCTAACCTTGTGTGGGGGACCTTCCCCTTAGGATATGGTATTTGATAATTGAAATGCCTTACGTGAGGTTACGAGCACGTACTTGAGCTAATTGTTGAAAAACCCGGTTTTGCTTTAAGTATTTAAGCTCAGTTCCTTTCATTCCTGTTTTATTCTACTTGCAAACTTAGCCTGTTGTTAGTTAGAAATGCATGCTTAGTAGACTTAATTGCCTATTTGTTTATCTTCCTTAATTGCCTATTTGCTTAACTACCTTAATTGCATTACGTGAAGCATGTTAGGCTAGAATTAACTGTTTACTTGTACGATGTTGGCATTTAATTTAATATTCTTGTGTTGCTGTTGTGTATTTTAATTTGGGACTACGGGACGGCATCCCGGGAGATCTCTTGCATGAAATTATGATCTGGACTAAGATGCGGGATACCAAGAGATCCTTGACAGATATATTAAGGATATGAAGAGATCCTTGGGATACCAAGAGATCCCGAGCATATATTGAGGATACCAAGAGATCCCCGATTATTATCATTGTTGTGACTGGTGTTTCCTTGTGATTTGTCTTCATATTCTGTTTCCGTTATTGTAATCATATTATCATGTATAGACTCTTTAAGTAGATTCTCAATTATATTATTTATCTTGACTTGTCACTGTTATTATTATTTATCTCAGTAGGGCCCTGACCTTCCTCGTCACTACCCGACCGAAGATAGGCCTGTCACTTACTGAGTACCGCTGTGGTGTACTCACGCCTCTTCTTTGCATGTTTTTCATGTGCAGATCCAGGTACTTTTTCTCAGGCCTACCACCCTTGAGGTAGGCAACTACTTAGAGACTTCGAGGTACATCTGCCGCATCCGCAGACCGAGGAGTCCATTTCTATTCCTGCTTTCTAGTATTTAGCCATTATGTACTTTCTTTTCTTATTAGACGAATTCTGGAGTTAGAGCTATGTAGTATTTCTCTCTTTCTCAGCTTGTGATTTGTGAGTTTCCGGGTCTTGGATTTGGATATTGGTTTTGAGTTTTATACATGGTTTATGCCGAGCGACACATTTAAACACTGTTAATGCTTTATTTTTGTTTTTAAAGTGTTTTACTTCTGCAAGTTTGGTTATTTTCTGCAATTTAGGCTTACCTAGTCGTAGAGACTAGGTGCCGTCACAATAGTTTACGGAGGGCGAACTGGGGTCGTGACAGATTATGGACAGAACGCAACTAAAATAGATTAATGGTATTAATTCACTGTTTATGCACATGTATATTAACCCATAATTACAACATTAATAGCATTCAAAAACACAGTCACATTTTTATGAAAAAATTGTTATTCAGCAAAAACCATAATTTGAATAGACTGTTATTTAATATAACACCATTATTTATACATGTGTATATTAATTCAAAATTACAGAATTAAGATACTAATAAATGTAATCGCATTTTTAACATAGAATAATCATCCCAAACATGTATCAATAAATAATACGTTTTAGTATTACTCTATGCATGATGTACTACATTATCTAGTTAGATGTAAGATGATGTCTGATACCAATTGTTAGACCATGCACAGCGGAAGCAAGCATACTAACAAGGCATCAAATACATGTGAACCAGACAACGCAATAATAACAAGATTAGAAGCACTTACCTCTTGAAGTAGTTGCACAAACCTTCCAAGCAACAAGAATCCAGGGCTATAGTCTTCTGCTATTTTCCTAGTAAAACCTTGGACGATTTTGCTATTGGATAGGCAAGAACAATACAACTGAAATGTAAGTTATGAGGTGAAACTAGTCTTCCTTTAATAGACCTGAAATTAAGCCACAATAGGGGCTCAAAAACGTGTAGGATTCTACAAGTAGAATCCTACTCTAACTCAAAAGGATAACTTTTCTCCCAAACTACTTTTTACCCAAGCCTATACAGGTTTTACTACGTATAACAGGGACCACCGAAATAATATGAGGCTACTAATTATAGTAATAATACGAAATTAGCATGAATTAATTCTTACTATAATTAATTGCAATTTATTCCACTAAAAACTGCAATTAAACTCCTCAATATGAATTTCAAAAATTCATCAACACTTATTTTAACTCCCCATGTTAAGATTTCAAATACCAGCTAATTAAATTAAATAACTGAAAATTTAATTTAATTAACTAATTAAATCCTTTATAATTCCGCTTAAACTATTTCATGTGACAGATACAAAATCCACCGGCCGGGTTTTCACATGAAAACTTATAAGCTTACATAAAAGGGTATCATCAAACCCAAAACCGAGTCATGGATTCTATCAACTCATAATTATTCACAAATGTTATTCGTTATTGTCCAATCTAGTAGGCATATACTAACTCTAAATAGAGTCGTACCTTTTGATAAATCAAAACAATAAACAAATTACATTGATCATAATAATTATATCAAGATTAGGAGTATAATATCATTTAACGGAATAGAGGTAATATTTTATATATTCAGTACAAAAATATCTCCTCTACTTGGTGCTTTCAATATACACTGAGTATACTAACACAAGACGTTGGAGTAAAACTACTCCCATAATCCAGACAAACTATACGATAATCTTGTGCTACAATCATCAAGATATTTTGTCCAACAATATCTTTGATTGTGAACATAGTTTATTAATTATGAGAACCAATAATTTAATCTTCTGTGCATGAGCTAAGACACCATACACTAAATTGTCTACTACATAACTAAAAGGACACACATCTAACCAATGATCTATTGAAAATAGTACTTTATTGAATTAAATAAACAATTGTTCCATAAAGAATAAAATATAATACTATATCTAAAATGCATGGTTAATAGTGTATCCCAATAGTATTGAGGGTGATTCATGCCTCTGTCACCGAGGCTGCAGAGTTGGCTTCTTTTCGACTACGTGATGTAGACGTCCTATAGTATGAGACATGGGAGAGATTTAGAGGACTTGATGCTCCGCCAGCGGAGTGGGAGGACTTCTCTGAGGCGTTTTTAGCCCATTATTGGCCACGGGAGGTTCGGGAGGCCCGTCTTGACCAGTTTCTTAGCCTAAAGCAGGGCGATATGAGTGTAAGGGATTATAGCCATAAGTTTAATTCTTTAGCGAGGTATGCACCAGATATCGTACGTACAATGAGGGCTAGAGTTCATCATTATGTGGATGGTTTGAGGGATCATCTTATTAGAGACTGTAGGGTAGCATCCCCATCGGATGATGTAGATATTTCCCATATACAGGCTTTCGCTCAGACTACACAGGACCTTTCCCGTTGGATTCGTGATACTCGCAGGGATAGGGAGCAGTGTAAGAGGGCTCGTACTTTGGGGTATTATAGGGAGCCACAGGGAGATTTTAGGCCCCCACTCCATTAATATTGACCTCGGTCAGCAGGTAGTTTTCCTCCACAGATGCAGGGCCTGCAGTTTGATCGTTATATTCAGTCATGACCGGGGGAGAGCTCAGGCCGGCCTGAGGGCCGTCGACATGAGCGTTCTGCACCAATAAGATAGCCTACTCCTCCATGTACTCAGTGCGGTAAGCTACACACCGAGTAGTGCAGACAGGGTTCGAGTGCATGTTATCATTGTGGACAGACATGACATTTTATTAGCCAGTGCCCAGGGTTAGGCAGAGGTGCACCGGCTCAACCTTCAGGATCCACAGCAACCTCTTCACCCTCAGTCCGTGCTCCCCGACTAGGTCCACCATCTACCTAGGGCCATAGTAGGGGGAGAGGTGGAGGATACACCTCAGGTTCTAGTAGTGGCCAGAACCGCTTTTATGCACTCATAGGCCGACAAGATTTAGAGGCACCCCCAGATGTTGTCACATAATGGCTCATGCAGAGCTAAGGGAATTGAAGGAACAATTGAAGGCCTTGCTCGATTGGGCCAAGTACATCCCTATGGGGTGCTCCGCTTGTTCGAAAGAAAGATGGCTCCTTGCGGATGTGTATTGACTACAGGCAATTAAATAAAGTCACTATCTAGAATAAGTATCCTCTTCCACTGATTGATGACTTGTTCGACTAGTTACAAGGTTCCAAATGCTTTTCGAAGATCGACTTGTGATCCAGTTATCATCATCTACGAGTCAGGGATATTCATATCCCAGAAATAACATTTAGGATGAGGTATGGACATTTTGAATTCCTTGTCATGACTTTCGGGCTTACAAAGGCCCCAATAGCCTTTATGGATCTTATGAATTGGGTATTCAAACCATTCTTGGACGAATTTATGATTTTGTTTATTGACGACATCCTGATATATTCACGATCGGAAGCCGAGCATGCAGACCATTTGCGAGCTGTATTGCAGACTCTCCAAGATTACATGTTATATGCTAGATTCTGTAAATATGAATTTTGGCTAACTTTTGTAGCTTATATTGGTCATGTTATTACTGGTGATGGCATCATGTTTGACGGCCAAAAGATCGAAGCTGTGATGACTTGTCTGAGGCCCTTGAATCCGACAGAGGTTCATAGCTTTTTAGGCTTGGCAAGGTATTACTGAAGGTTTGTGGAGTGATTTTCCTCTATCTCTGCACCATTGATGAAATTGACACATAAGGAAGCAAAGTTTAAGTGGACTAAGGCATGTGAACAAAGTTTTCAGGAGCTAAAGAAAAGGCTTACGATGGCAGTTGTCTTGACTCTTCCGGATGGCATCGAGGGTTATGTTGTATATTGTGATACCTCGAGAATTGGCCTAGGTTGTGTTCTTATGCAGCATAGTAAGTTTATCGCGTACGCCTCCTGACAGTTGCGCAAACACGAAAAGAACTATCCTACACACGATCTTGAGTTAGCCGCAGTTGTCTTCGCGATAAAGATTTGGCGCCATTATCTATATGGGGTTCATATTGATGTTTTCACTGACCACCAGAGCCTTCAGTATTTATTTAAGCAGAGGGAGACGAACCTATGACAAAGAAGATGGCTAGAATTACTAAAGGACTATGATGTTGATATTTTATATCATCCTGACAGAGCTAATATTTTTGCTGATGCCCTTAGCCAGAAGTTTATGCCATGTTGAAATTGATAAGGTCAAGATGACCAAATATCTATGCCAGCTAGCTATTTGCTGGTGCGTTCGACAGACGCAAAGGGTGGACGCCTTCTCATTAAGAAGATAGCAAAATCTTCTTTTATTACTGAAGTGAAAGAGTGACAAGACGAGGATCCTGAACTTATAAAACTGAGGGAAAGTATTACACAGTAGCGACAACCTTTATTTGAGATAACTGGAGATGGAGTCCTTAGATACCAAGGCCGCTTATGTGTACCGACAGTCGGAGAGCTCTACGCCAAGATTCTTTCGGAGGCCCATTATTCTAGATATGTAGTTTACCCCGAAGCGACAAAGATGTATCGGGACCTTCGACAGATCTATGGTGGAATGGAATGAAAAAAGATATCATAGAGATGGTAGCACAATGTCCCAACTGCCAACAAGTTAATGTCGAACATCAGAGGCCTGGATGCCTAACTCAGTATATTGAACTTCTATTATGGAAATGGGACATGATAAATATGGACTTCATAATTGGTTTGCCTCACACTCCATGGAGGTATGATGCTATTTGGGTTATTATTGACAAGCTTACAAAATCTAATCATTTCCTGCCAGTCAGGACGACATATTCAGCCGAGGATTAGGCCAAGCTTTACATACGAGAGACTGTTCGCCTTCACAGAGTGCCATTATCTATTATCTCTGATCTAGGGGCTAAATTTACAGAACATTTTTGGAAATCTTTTCAGAAAGGTCTAGGCATGCAGGTAAATCTTAGCACTGCTTTTCATCTGCAAACTGATGGATAGGTAAAGTGTACTATTAAGACAGTTGAGGATATGTTACGTGCCTGCGTGCTAGATTTTAAAGGAAGTTGGGATGATCATCTACCTCTTATTGAGTTCACTTATAATAATAGCTTCCAAGCTAGTATTCAAATGGCTCTTTAGGAAGCACTATACGGGCGAAAGTGTAAGTCACCAATCGGTTAGTTCGAGGTCAGGGAAGCAGAGTTGCTAGGTCCTAATTTAGTCCAGCAAGCAATGGAAAAGGTAAAACTTATTAGAGACCGCCTGCGTGCAACACAAAGTCGACAGAAGTCTTATGCAGATGTTCGATGCCGAGACCTAGAGTTTGATGTAGAAGATTGGGTTTTCCTGAAAGTATCGCCTATGAAGGGCGTCATGCAATTTGGAAAGAATGGGAAGCTCAGACCTAGGTATATTGGACCGTATAAGATTATTTAGAGGATTGGTAGGGTGGCGTACGAGCTTGATTTGCCTTCAGAATTGGAAGCAGTCAATCATGTGTTTCATGTATCTATGTTGTGGAAGTGCATTGGACATCCTTCATGTATTACACCTATTAAGGATATTCACATTACTGAAGACTTATCTTATGCAGAGGTACCGGTAGCTATTTTAGATCAACAGGTAAGAAAGCTTCAAACTAAAGAAGTGGCTTCGATGAAAGTCTTATGGCGAAATAACAACATCAAGGAAATGACCTGAGAAGCTGAGGAGGAAAAGAGGAAGAAGTACCCCCACCTATATACGACTTAAAGTGAGTCGCATTTAAATAATTGGAAATTATTTCTTTACAACAACTTAATTGGATTTTAAATGACTTGAAAGTGCAATTTAAATTCTTATTGCGAGATAGCTATACGAACCCTAGTAGTTGGAATTTTCAGAATTTGATTTATGCTTTGAAAATGTAACAAATATATCCTCACAAATAATGTATTAGTGTAAAAGAAATGAAACCAAGGAATTGACTTGACCCATTCGTGGACGAATGTTCTTGGGGAGGGGGAGATTGTGAGACCCTATGTGTTTTTTCTCTCTCTTCTCTTACGTAATATACGTAACGTGGCATGGTTATATTAGGTATATATGATTGAGTATAGCATGTTGGGAGAATAAGATTGAAAATGTGTGGTAATATCAAGGAACTAAACTAAAGCTTAGGTCAAAGGAATCCCTTAAATAAAGGTTCGTGGTTAAAGAAATGGCTCGGGTAGCACCCCGCGTGTTTGGAAGGTTTAAGTTAACTTGCACCAATGGGATAAGACTAAGAGTGTCTAATAATCTAAGAATAATGCGTTATGAGGTATTATAATATCACAATGGTCACATGTTAAGTTTTGGAGTCAAGCAAGTTGCGTAATAAAGGTCGGCAAAAGTTATCATAAATTTCTCTAATAGATTTTCTAAACTTTGTGTAAAATGTATCAGATCATTTATCCCAATATATAAAGAGTTGTGGGGCTCACAACCTACTGAATCAAATTTGTATGAGTCTAGTTTGTAACCAAAAAAACCTCACATAAAACCGACATTGGAGTAAAACTTTATGAGTGTTTTACCGCGGACTGTCCGGGCTGAAATTGGGTCACAAACCGTGTTGGGTCAAACAAGTGGTACAAGTCGGCAAATTCAACTTTTAAGACCTCAAATCATTTCATTTTATTCGAAAACAGTGAGCAAGATGAATAGAAGGTTCCATGGTGTTCTTGAGTGATTAAGGTGCGTTTTAACGATTTCAATCATTAAAGTTTCCCCCGTGCCTATAAATGCAATCTCTACGCTTTGCAATCGTTTCCCCCTTCTATTACCTATGTTTGGAGCTATTTTTAGAAGAAAAGAATTTGTTTTTCTTTTTGGTTCTTCAGGCTTTATACTTGATTTGCCAAGGAAATTATCTTAGGACTCTTTTATGATCGTTTTTATAAAGTTCTACGGACGTTTCGTCAAGTTAGGGTTATATGGCAAATCTGCTGATTTAAACTCAATTATGAACTGTTTATAAGTGCTTATAAGCTTCATATATATAGTGTTTGCGAAGCTTATTACGTAAGGAACAACTTTCGTGAAGGAACTACATGCATTCGAACGTTCGTTGGAGAGGTACGTTAAGGCTAAGCTTTGTCTTCCTTTTAGCACGAATTCTGGGAAATTCCTAAGATGTCAAATATGATATTTTACTATTCTGTTGCTAGAAAGACCTTCTGTGAAAGGTATTAGGGTCATAGCTGAAGTATTTTCATGATGCTATTGTTGATATTCCACTCGTTCTTATTCGTCTTTAGGTTGTGTGACTAAAAAAATAAAGGCATTTAGTATTTGCGATCAGTCCTTCTTCCTTGCTAAAGTGTATTTTAAAATCTCTAAAGTGACACGTCGATTTCCAAAAATCTAAAATATAATTTTTATGTTTAAGCTACTAAAACACTTGATTTTTTTGAAATACTTTCTTTTACTAATTATCAAGAAATCGGGTATAAAGACTAAGTGAAGCACCTTAAGCTTTTTATGAACATCTTTAGAGTTAAGTTATCTTTTTAGAAGTCGAGTTAAGTTTTCATGCTTATTAAAAAAAACATATGAGGTTCCACGAGACAATTGTATGTGATACAGAGGTGATTATGAGATTATAAGAATAAGAGTAACAATGAGCCAATATTGGCTAAGTTTTTGTTATAGCCTACTATGTGCATTCAAAATTCATATCATACCCGGCATATTATGCATGGACTTCAAGCTATAATTGGAGGTAAGGTGCCTATTTGCCCGGAAGACTAGATATATTGTACAGATGGCCACAAGTTGGCAATATGATACCGGTTAGCTACCGGGAGAGACTGCCATTTCTAGCATTTGGTTGGGTATGTAATGTATTTGCATCAATATATATGTATTCACGATATACGATCACACGAGCATACCATGCATATTTGATTACTATGAGGTCGGATGTCGGCCATGAAGGCTATCAGAGTTTCGGTGTCAGGTGGTATCTCTATTACTTTTTTTTCATTAGCTATGTATGATTCTACTTTCTGCCTTATATACCAGTACATTTTTATTCGATACTGATGTCCTGTCTCCTGGGGACAATGCATTTTGTTTCGTGCGTGCAGGTCCAGGTAGGGACTCTGATCGACCCCTCCGCTAGGATTTTGAGGTTCAGCTGTGAGTCGGTAAGCTCTACCTCTTTCTAGAGCTTTCATAGGATTGTACAGTTTTGATATAGTCGGGGACGTGTCCCAATAGTGCTTATGACACTCTTAGAGGCTATTGTGGACACAGTATTCTGGGTTTCTTTTTGCAGCTTTCAGTCCCCACCCCACAGGTTTGGCATGTATATATATGTGTGTAGGCATGTATATCTCCAATCGCGGCCTCATCGGCCAAATAGTACTTTATTATTTTTGCACGTCAACCATTGCTTATATGACTTATTGTTATGCAGGTCATGACCTTAATGGTCCAGCCTTAGAATTTCAGATATTGTGTTGCCCGATCTGTTGGACCCCCAGTTTAGTTAGCTAGTATGTTTAGTGGCTAACTCGATAGAATACAGTATGGAGTGCCAGTCGTGCCTCCCCTAGTTTAGGGCATGCCAGTATGGGTTACATGGCCTTCTGCTCACTCAGCTTCTAGGATTATTGACGATGTCATTGTCATGTATGAGGAGTTTTGCTACCCTTGGCATTCCACCTTCCTGGGAGGATAGGAGTGTTATTTGTCTTTCTCCCTGGAGCATCATGATAACCATTATAACCCTTCTAACTAATACATGATTTCACCCCTACGGTAGGATGTCCTAGATTTTTGGTTTCACTCGTGAAAGGTTGAGATTAGATGCCTTCCGATTTCTGCACATATCATGAGCAAATTGATTTGGAAGACAATTGTTGTATCTTTAGTTTTCTCATATAGGATCAATTATCAGGAAGGGTAAACTGTTTGAAATATGATAATATTATAAGTATTCAACTTCTTTTCATCCTCATGGGCTTGTGGCATAGATTCCTTGTGTCAGTTAACGTCAGAAGTGTAATTCAACTTCATGTTTTTTGAAATCCATATTGCATTCAAGGTGCCAATGTAAAAGTTACCCCTATGCCTCATTTGTCTAATAATTGATGTCGTCACAATGATTAAACATGCAAGCATGGTTAATAGTAATCTTTGTGTCTATTAGTATATAACCTCGTGAAATACTAACTTAGCACATTAATGAGTTCCTAAATAATTCCAGCCCGATCTTGAACTCCGTTGCTCCTAATTGTATTAAATATATTGTGTATTGAAGGTTCAAACATGTCAAAGAGGGATCATCCTCATATATTCGACAGGTAATTTTTATGGTCAGTTCAGGATAGCACATCTTCGTGTAATCATTGAAGGTCATCAAAGATTTAGTGTGGGTGTTCACGTAGAGATTTAGAATTTAGGAGGGTGAACATGTTATTCTCTATATTTTCCCTTGAAGATGTTATGTGAATTGATAATAAAGGTTGCATAAATGTATTTCACATTAGGCCGCACTAGGAGTATGAAGTTTCCCCATAATTGTTCCCCATATATTTTGTATTTTCACATGTCTATGCCTAAGAAGGTAGTTGGAGATCCTTTATGTATCATTCCTATAGAAATTGTTGAAGGTGAAGTTAATGGATAGTTAGCTTATGTGAGGTATCTAGCTGTCATCCTTGTTAGATAAGTTTGGAGATTGGGGTTGTTTCCGTTAATGTGTTATGGCAAAGTCTGTAAGTCGAGGAGGCCACCTTGAAGGCCGAAAGTGTCATGGAAATAAAATATTTTCACTTGATTGTATAACAATTGGTTTTGATTTGAAATGTACCTTAAAGGTGCTATGATTTAAAAATGTGCAGTTCATGTTCAGGTATAATTATGATAATGTAGCGCTTGTGATGCTGAGATTAGTGTTATGGATATATATACGTTGTGGTGCTTTGTCGATTTGTTGATGTGTTGTTAGAATGGTTTTGGTGGTTCTCTGGCAGGTGGATATGCCTAGTTACAAAGGATATGCTTCCGAAATTTCTGATAAAATTTGCGAGTTAGCCAAAATTTAGGGACTTGAGGTCAGTTAGGAAAGAAATATGTTATGTTAAGTGTTTGGGGCAGGCTCTACCTCTCATTCGAGGACGAATGATACTAAGCTGGGGAGAATGTAAGGCCCCGAAAAATTTCGGTAAGTAATTTAGGATTTCGTAGTGCCATGTAAGCTAATTATAATATTTTATGTGATATTAACATGATGGGAATCAATTGGATTTGGTAAATAAGTGAATAAGTCTTATAATAAGTAATATGGGGTCTAATGGGAGGCCTACGTCTAAGTCAAGTTAGAAAATTTCATAATGGGCTAAAATTCAAAATGATTTTGCACAAGTCCACACTTTGAACGAGAATATCTAAATATATATAAGGTTTTATATGATGAAAAATCTATCATATCAAAGGTTTTCGAGTCTAGTTTCCAACGCTTCAAGCCATTTGTCATTTGGACATTCCTACACCAAGTTACGATCAAATTACCAAAGGCTGGAAAAATGCATTCCTGTGTCAGTTCTGCGATCGATAAAACCATTATGCGGTCTGCATAATTGATATGTGATCGCAAATCTAGTCACAAACTGAACCAGTGTTGCCCAATTATGGGAAGCTTTTTGCGACCCACATTCTTATTTTGTAGTCCATTATGCGACCGCAGACCCAATTTCGGAGTCTTATTTTTCCTATTTTTATAACTCGACTCCATTTTAATACATAGGCTTTGGGGCTTCATTTGGGGTCATTTTTCAAGTAATTTTAGAGAGAGTTGAGAGCATATATATATATATATATATATATAGAGAGAGAGAGAGAGAGAGAGAGATAGAGAGAGAGATAAAGAAGGAGCCTAGCTTATAATCACCCAAATCTTGCTCAAGTTCTCAAGAATCAAGGAAGATAACCACTTGATTGTCCTACATCCGAGTAAGTCCTTCTTCCAAGATTTCATGCAAGAGGGTTCAAATATGTTATTGGGATTAGAAATAGGCCAGCATGTGGGACTAAGTTGTAGTATGTGATATTAAAGAACTAATTTGGGTAGTTCCTGTTAAAATTGGCCGAGGGAAGAAGGAATTTCCATTTTCAGACCTTGTAGTCTACTTCACATGTTAGGTGTTTGATGAAATTCGTAAGATAATTACACCATGGGTAATCTTCCTAATTATTAATCGATTCCCGCTATCTCCATATAGAGTGTTATTGCTAGAGGTGTTGGTGGATTGTAGAAACTTAAGGAAAGCTTGAACAAGGTATATATGGCTAAAACCCTTTTTTCTTAGAAATTGAGATCCCATGGTATCCATATAAAATTGTAAGTCCGGAATTTTATTGACGTAGTATTTTTTATTTCAAAGGAATTAGTGTTGCAAGAATATATGTGAAAAGTGAGTCCCAATATGTTCAATATGCTATTCTTGGTAAATTGGTGATATGTGAAGAATATGGACTATATGCTACATTGCCTATATTTAAAGTCAAGTTTAAATTGTGATGATTACACCAAATCATGTGAATCTCTCTCTATGCTTACAACTTGAATTTCTCTTGTATGTGCCCATTATCTTAAATTGCAAGTTTGATGTTGAAAGTGAAAGTGATGTAGAGTGTGAGTTATGAAATGTGGCCTAGTGCCAAGTATGATGTGATAATTTTGGCCCTAAGTGCCTATGAATTGATACATGTGAAATAAAGATTGAAATGAGATGATTAATGAGAAAGGAACAACACCTCTGTAAGGCAGCCTAGCCGATCGGGCCATGATCAGACGCCATGCCACACACATGGTAGTATTGGGCCGATATTGAATTCCCGAAAGTGAGAATGAGATTGTGATTGAGGTATATGTCTCAAATGAGGCAACCTAGTCGATCGGGCCGTGATCGGACTCCGCTCAAGAAAGCAGTGGTATTGTGAATGATGATGAACAATATTAAATGCCCCAAACTAAAGCTATGGATATTATGTGAAAGCTATGTGATTCCTTTTATTTGATGATGTGGTGATTGTTTAAAGCTTTTGTTGAATCCTTATGATTTCTTTGTTCTTGTATGGTTGATCTTTCTAATGAGATGGTGTTTAGTTATACATACTAGTGCTATTCCATGGCACTAACATCCTTTTTGCCTGGGGCGCTACGTCTCTAAATGGATGTAGGTGGTTCCATAGCAAGCAGTGTTGGTCGCAACTAGTGACGCATATCCCTTTCAGCTGACTTGGTGAGCCTCACTTCATTTCGGGGTCATGTACTATTGTTTATCATGTACTTTTTATTTTGAGGTATAGCCGGAGCCTTGTTGCCGGCATTTCCATATTACTCTTCAGTTGTATTTAGAGGCTCCGTAGACAGGTTGTGGGTGGTGTCGGAAATTGAAAATTTGAACTAGATATGTTGTTATTTGGCAGAATGTTTCTTTCGTAACTATTAATTGTAATAATTTGGTTAGTATGGTTGAACTGTTAATGAAAGACAAAGATAAAAATTATCAATGTAATGCTCATATAGTAGGATTTATGGAGTCCACTCGTTGTTATTCATAAATTAATTTTGGGTAGAATGAAACCTAATATGCTTGCTCAGTCGGTCTTTCTCGGTCGTGCGCCAGTCGCGCCCCTCAGTTTTGGGGCGTGCCATAAAGAGAGAATGCTAGACAATATGAAGAGCCTGTGGATAGAGCAAGGGAGCTAAAAGCAAAAAAATATTTTGTTGAAGTTTTTAGAATAAGGTAATGAATAGAGATATTAGCAGGAGAATAAGAAGAGAGTAAATGAAGCATTACGAGTAAGATGTGATAAAAGGGTGGTAATGGTAAATCATAATGTTATATGATGACAGAATCCATAGTCAAGTAAAGGATAAGACAAAAGCTGACATGCCTTGAGACTATAAAAGAGTATAATCCATAAATTCATATCCTCATTTCGAGAAAATAAGTTGGTGACTCCAACGTAATTACCAGAAGGCTAAGTTAGACCCCCCGGAGTAACAAAAATCAACATAGGGTAGTAAACAAGAAAAAAAAATCAAACATGATTTAGGGACCAAAGGATTCGATAATAGTCATCATCGTAAGAATTTCACAAATCGTGTTCTAGAAATGATAGAATGGACAACGGAAGAATAACCTTTAAAGGTCACTCAGGAAGACACTCCACCGAAGAAAAAAAATGTTGAGCAAAGTTGAGCTTAAGGGACTAAGTGTGCCAGTTACACTAGGTGTCACCCTCGTGCGTAAGGAATTCAGTTATCCCTGGTCGAGAAGGGTTACCACAAGGAAAGTAAGAGTCAGCGAAGATGTGAAAAGACGCCAAAGATGAAGAGGTACACCATATATAGGTAAATCTTCATGCCATTAAATGTTAGTACTCCCATAAAGGGGGGAAGACAATGTGAAATGGTAGTAAGTTGGTTATGTAGTTCAAGTAATTATGGAATAGTAAAGAAAGAATGTAATAAAAAGGTGAAAGGAATGAGATTGCATTTATTCAGATCCTATAGATATGTTACTGATAGGCTTAAGGTCTCTTAGTCTATATTTCGATAATCTAACAAACTTTATGTATAGAACCAGATAAAGGACCTGATACATGCCCGGTATAATCATTCAGAAGCGGACTCAATATAATCTAGGTAGCGTGCCTTTGGAGTCACAAGAACAAGTTTAGGGACCTGACCCCTTTGGTGTTTCCCTGACAGAAGTACAAGTCAACTCTACAACTCGAAAGCAACTGCAAAAAGTGACTGCCTACAACTGTGCACCTTACGGTGCAACAGTCACTTCCCATTGGGAAGAGGTGTGTACCAACCAAGAATAAACATCATCCTTGGGATGTCTTTTGAAGTATAGTAACATTTGTAAGGCATAAGATATTGACTTGAGCATTTAGTGATATTCTCTCAAACATTGAAGATCATATACAACATTGAAGTCATAAGTGTGTCAAGAACAAGAGGACAACTCCACTACGGACCAAATTCACTAGGAGTCTATGTGTGTCCTTAGTTGATTTGTAATCTTGTGTTTTGTTCTTCATGGTAACTCCTATCTTTCTTTCTTAGAAGCTTTGTTTTAGGAAACTCAAAATCATAAGACATCTGAGTTTTTGTTATGACTAGAGTTATCACAGGTTGAAGTCTTTGTAACTAGTGAGTGACAAAGTGACTTGTAATAAGTGTATTACAAGTTAGAGTGATTAAAGTCTTTGTAATAGAGTCATTACAAAGTGTCTTGTAATAGTGTTGTACAAATTAATGAAGTTGAAATCCTACTAGTGTAGGCCATAATTTTTGTCCCCTTGAGTTGGATTTTTCCACGTAAAACTCATGTATCTTATTTACATACAGTTTTAGTAGTTAGCACTGAGGGAACTGATATAGGACCAGGTATTTGTACAGTTGGTGGACTCACATAAACTATCAATTGACATCAGAGAAGGTTCTTTCTAAAAGGTTAACACCTAGAAAGGATCTCAATGGTTGCTCCACCTAACTTTAAGGAAGGACAATCAACCTAGAGACCTCCTAGATTCAATGGTCAGTATTATGGCTGGTGGAAGACTCGTATGCATGATTTTATAATGGCAGAAGACTTCAAGTTGTGGGACGTCATTTGTGATGGTCCATATGTTCCTATGAAGAAGCTTGGAGAATCTGGACCAATGGTGCCGAAAGCAAGAATAGAATACAACGATATTGATAGAAAAGTTGTTGAGAAGAACTTTTGTGCCAAGAAAATCATGGTATGTCGTATAGAACCTGATGAGTACAATACAATCTCACCCTATCAATCTACCAATGAAATATGAGAAGCATTACAAACGACACTTGAAAGAACTACTCAGGTTAAACAGTCCAAGATTGACATGATCACCACCGAGTATGAGCTTTTTAGTATGAAAGATGATGAGTCTATACAAGACATGCACGCTATATTCACATCTATCATAAATGAGCTTCATTCACTTGGAGAAATTATCCCTAGAAACAGGCTTGTAAGGAAGGTTCTCAGTGTTCTACCTAGCTCTTGGGAGAGTAAGGTGAATGACATCACTGAAGCTAAAGATTTACAAACTTTAACCATGGATGAGCTCATTGGAAATCTTAAGACATACGAGATGAAAATAAAGAAAGAAAATGAAAGAAGAGAGCAAAAAAAGGAGAAGAACCTGGTGCTCTAGGCTGAAAACAATGACTTAAGTGAAAAAGATAGTGATATGGCCTATCTCACTAAAAGATTTCAAAAAATGGTTCGAATAAATGGTGGTATACCTAAGAGGTACATTTCAAGTAAACCAAGCAACTATGATCTCTGTCACAAGAGCAGAAAACTAGGGTGTTTCATCAATGATTGCCCACTTCTGAAACAGGAGCATTACAAACACAACTCTGACAAAGCAGAAAAAGGAACCTGGTTCCTGACAAACGATTTAGCCAAAAAGTGCAGTTGACAATGTTGTGAAGCAAGTTCTTGCTACATGGGAAGACTCCTCAAGTGAATCAGAAGGGGAACCAAATGCGGGAAACAGTTCCATGATGGTAGTGAAAAATGAAGCAACGGAATATGATTCATTGTTTGCATTGATGGCTCATTCCGATGATGATGAAGAGGATGGTAATAATGAGGTAAATTTTAGGGATGTTCAGGTAAATGTGAAGTCCTACTCCCCTAGGAAATTTATGTCTTTAGAAAATATTTTAATTGATGCATATTATAGTCAGGTTAATGATAAGGATGCCCTGACCATAGAGCTAGAAGATGTTGTACAATCTAAAGATGATCTGGTAGTCTGTGTGGTTGATTTAAATGAGACCATAGACAATCATGAAAAAGAAAAAGAAGTTCTAACTGAAAAAATAAATAGTGTAGAAAATGAGAGAGATGACTTGATGGTAGCGGTTGTTGACTTGAAGAAAACCATAGAGAACCTTAGTAAAGAAAAGAATACTCTAGCAGAGAAAATTGCAACTACTGAGCAAGAAAGAGATGACTTTTTAGTAATAATCAGACATAGAGGAAACAATTGAGGGACTTAAATCAGGGCATAGGCCTGTAAGTATTGAGAAAGGGAAGGAAGTAGCTAGTGAGACACACATCAATCTTGAAAAGGAATTAAATGATGTGAAAACTAGTCTATGTGGTAAACTTGAGAAAAACAGGCAGCTTCAAGCTGAATTGGAGAAAGTAACAATTGATCTTGAAAATTCTCTTAACTGGACCTAGTCCTCAGAAGCTGTCACTGCCATGTACTTCAACAATAGTGGAAACGGGAAGGGAATCGAGTTCCAAAAGGAGAAAGTTACTTAAAACCCTCACAGCAAGTGCCTCATTGTTCCTGATAACTGGTTTTATACTCACTCTAGGAACAATGGAACTTCAAAGAAAATTTTCAGGCCAGGGTTCAATCTGTTCAAAAAAACAAAGTGTTTGCTGAAAAAGTGACTACTAAAGGGGGACCAAGTACCAACTCACAAAAATCGGATATTGCCTGCATGGACTAGAAAAGCTCTTATCCACCCTTTTCCTCATTACAAGGGACCCAAACTAGTTTGGGTTCCTAAATCTAACCCATAAGTTATATGTGCATGGAACAATGAGAGGAAGCGGACTGCAATGGATTATGGACAATGGATGCTCAAAGTACATGACTAGAAATACCATGGATTTTCTCGCACTGAAAGCCCTACAGGGAGGGAATGTATCCTTTGGAAATGGAAAAAAATGGTACATTCTCGATGTCAGAAAGGTTAGAAAGTCTCTTTCACACTCAATTGAGAACGTGTACTATGTGGATATCCTGAAGTATAGTCTCTTGAGTGTCTCTGAAATCTGTGACATAGGGAACAAAGTGGATTTCTTGGCTAAAGTGTGCACAATTATTAATCTTGTAACTGATGAAGTGGTTCTTGTAGCCAAAAGATACAAAAACATCTATGATGCTGATTTGGATTCTCTACAAGCTGGTAATATGAGCTACTTGAAGGCAATGGATAATGATGCCGAACTGTGGCGTAGAAGATTGAGGCATGCGATCTTCTCACTTCTAAATAAATTGATACAGAAGGACCTTGTTCGAGGTCTGCCAAATTCAAAGTTCAAGGAGCACAAAGTGTGTGATGCATGTGCTAGAGGAAAATATGTGAAATCATCCTTTAATCCAAAGAAGGATGTTAGCACATCAAAACCACTCGATCTCCTTCATATGGATCTGTGCGGTCCTATGAGAATACGAAGCAGAGGTGGAAAGAAGTATATTTTTGTGATTGTGTATGACTATTCAAGATTCACTTGGACATTGTTTCTTAGAACAAAAGATGAAACTTTTGAAGTATTTGTGTCCTTTGTCAAGAAAATCTAAGTGAAGATGGAATTGAAAGTAGCCTGTATCAGATCTGACCATGGGACAAAATTCGACAACGCCAAATTAGATGAGTTTTGAAATGAAAATGGGATTAGTCACAACTTCTCAGCCCCAAGTACTCCACGGGAAAAAGGTGTTGTTAAAAGAAAGAACAGAACTCTAAAAAACATGGCTCGGACAGTGCTTATTGATAGTGGAATTGCCAAAAATTTCTGCGCAAAGGCAATAAACATTGCGTGCTACTTGGTGAACAGGTGCATGATTAGGTCCCTCTTGAACACAACAACCTATGAGCTACTCAATGAAATAAAACCAAAGATAACTCATTTGAGAACCTTTGGATGCAAATTTTATGTTCTCAACAATGGGAAGGACCAGCTTGGGAAGTTTGATGAAAAAAGTGATAAAGAAATCTTTCTGGGATATTCCTCTCAAAGAAAAGCCTACAAAGTCCACAACAAAAGGACACGATGTGTAGAAGAAAGTGTTCATGTGTTGTTCAATGAGACACCCTCTTCTAACAAGAAAGGAAACGGTGATGATCAAGACAATGAACCACTTTTGGTTCCTGGGGAAATATCTGATATTTCAACCAGCAAGGCTAATATGATGAGCCAGATGAAGGAGGCAGGTGAAGAAAATGTGACATCCTCTTCCACTTCTCAATAGGAACCTGGTACTCCAATTACTACCACTGAAACTGAAGAAAGAGTTAGAGATGTAGTGCAAGGCAGTCCACAGGTAGCAGAACGAGGAGTGTAGGTAAATCCATCCAATTTTCCTAGTTCCTCCACCAATCAAACTTTAGTCCCAAATTGGAAATACAAAAGCTCCCATGCACTTGATAATATAATCACCCCCTTGATTCTAGAGTTTAGACAAGATAAAAAAACTAGAAATTCCCTAGCCTTCTCAGCATTTCTATCTCAAATAGAACCCAAAAATATCAAGGAAGCCTTGAAGGATGCAGATTAGATTAAGGAAATGCAAGAGGAACTACATCAATTAGAAAGAAAGAAGGTATGCCACCTGGTACCCAAACCCTCAGACAGAACCATCATAGGCACCAGGTGGTATTCAGGAATAAGCTTGATGAACATGGAAATACTATAAAAAACAAATCAAGGCTTGTTGTCCAAGGATACAATCAGGAGAAATGGATCGATTACGATGAGAATTTTTCTCAGTTGCTCACATGGAAGCTACTAGGATCCTCATTGCCTTTGCATCATATATGGTATTCAACTTATTCCAAATGGATATGAAGAGTGCCTTCCTGAATGGTTTTCTTAAGGAAGAAATCTATGTCAAGCAACCTCCTTATTTTGAATATCATGTACATCCTGAACATGTATTCAAATTGGATAAGGCGTTGTACGGATTGAAGCAGGCCCCCAGATCCTGGTATGAGAGGCTATCCAAGTTTCTCTTAAAAAATGGTTTCACAAGAGGAAAGATTGACAATACATTGTTCTTGAAGAAATAGGGAAGGAATCTGCTCATTGTCCAGGTTTATGTGGATGACAACATATTTGGGGCTATAGCAAACTCATTATGTGAAGAATTTGCTAAACTCATGGGAAGTGAGTTTGAAATGACTATGATGGGGGCACTGAACTTCTTCCTAGGCCTTCAAGTGAAGCAGTCCATAAAGGGAACGTGTATCAACTAGCAGAAATACATCAAAGAACTTCTGAAAAGGTTTGATATGGAAGCATCAAAGGTTATAGATACACCTATTACTGTTGCTACTAAGCTAGACATAGATGATTCTGGATCACCTATAAATAAAATAATGTATAGGGGAATTATTGGATCTCTACTCTACCTTACTGCCAGTAGGCCAGACATTGTATTTAGTGTAGGATTATGTGCAAGGTTCCAATCAAATCCTAAGGAATCTCATCTGAAGGTTGCTAAGAGAATTCTGAGCTATCTTAAGGGCACATAGGACATTGTTCGGTACTATCCTTTAGGTGATAATTGCAACCTTATTGGTTATGCTGATGTTGATTATGCAGGCTATTTGGTGGACAGGAAAAGCACATGTAAAATGGCTCATTTCCTTGGATCATGTCTAATATCATGGGGTACAAGGAAACAAAACTCAGTGGCTCTCTTAGCAGCTGAAGCAGAATATGTTGTAGCTGCCTCGTGTTGTGCTCAATTACTATGAATCAAGCAACAATTGGATGATTTTAGCATATACATTGATTATGTACCGCATCTATGTGACAACACCAGTTCTCTTAACATGGAAAAAACCTGGTTCAATACAAGAGAACCAAGCACATTTATGTCAGACACTATTTTCTCAGAGACAATGTTAAAAAGGACTTATTTTGTATGAGATTTTGCTTCATGGAAAATCAAATTGTGAATATATTCATCTAAGCTCTGAGTAGAGAACACTTTAAGAGAAATCAGAAGGCACTGGGGTTAATTAAACCTAATTGAGAACCTGGTTCTGCTCATATTGTGATGAAAGTCATTCTTAGGTAAAATTAGCTAAAGTGTTTTCTGACCAAGCCTAACTCACATCTATACTGTTGCAGGTAAACATGCATGGTGATTATAGAAGCTTAAGGCACAGTGTTGAACTGTCAAAGAGAGCTGTAAAATCCTTTTACAAATAAAAAAAGGCCAGGAACCTGGTTTTTGTACCATAGGTTGGTATTAATGTGTTTTTCTCAGGATTTTTTAAAAGATAACAAAATTAATGCAACTGCCACATCATCGACTTTTCAGAGTCTGTATAACACACCGTGTCTCTCAAATCATTTCACTTCCTCTGCACGTTATGTATTCCCACAAACCTACCGTCATTTCGAAATTCTTTAGAACATTTTCCTCTTCCCCTCTCATTATTAGCTCTTCATCCCATAAAACCCTCACATTCCTAAAAGTTCTAAACCATTATATCTCTTTGCATCTCTATAATTCTCCTTCAGAACCCTCTATCACCTTTATCATAATGGCTAGTGAATAATCGTCTCCTTCTCCTGTCATCAACACAA
Source organism: Nicotiana glauca (assembly GCA_026770625.1). Taxonomy (NCBI): domain Eukaryota; kingdom Viridiplantae; phylum Streptophyta; class Magnoliopsida; order Solanales; family Solanaceae; genus Nicotiana; species Nicotiana glauca. Next base: position 392,204 of record MU755680.1, on the reverse strand, counting down.
CTCCCACATCTCCACCTTTATTAACATCACCACCAGAAACCCACTCCTTCACCATCCCTGATACCACTGTACCTATATCGGTTTCCTCCTCATATTCGGTTGCTCTTACTCCTCCGTCAAACCCTGCCTCACTTTCTTGTATTGCAAACCCTACTTCTTCTCCTTGTTCTGATCAAACCAAAAGTGGTACCCCTCTAGATTCAAAGGTCTCTGAGGAAGATATCGATCAGTCCTTGAACTCCTCCGTTCTAGACTCAGTAGGTCCCTCAGAGCCATCAGAAAAGGAAACAACAAAAAATATCATGGCTATCACTGCTGAGAGTCTTATGAATGAAGGAGCATCCCCTCTGTCCGAGTCTTAGAGGGAAGAAACTCCATTATTAGGGGATGAAAGGACCATGGTGCTTTTCGAGTCTCCGATTCATGACCAGTCACAAAAAACACTTTTGGAGAACCTAATTTTCTTTCAGCCAAAATATAACAGGACCCTCTTCTATACTAAGCCCTTGGAGTCCATTCCTCTTACTGCGGTCTCTTTTGATGAAGATGACATGGTGCTCAGTGCCCTCAGCGGGGGGATTGATCACCCTAATTGAATCAATGTTTATGGTATCCGCCCTGAAAAAATAGGAGTTGTGGGCAATTTTAAGATACGCAAACCAGCAGTCACTCCTGAGTCTTCTTCCAAAAGACCCACTACCAGGTTGCAAAAGAAAAAGGTATTTGAGTCTGCTTTGCAGAAGAGTAAGAAGAGTAATAAGAAAAAGAAGAAGAGGTTGATGAAACATGGGGAAGTTTTTGTTGACAAACACATTCTAGTGGTTCGGGTTGATGAAGATGTTTTGGAGGAACCTAGTTCCTTAGTGAAAAGATCTACAGAAGTCCAAAAGTCTATGGTTGAGGCTTCAGAGGAAGCTGTGCAAAAACAAAGTGGAACATCTGTGAAGAGTGGTGGTAAATCTAAGAAGGTTGTGGCTGAGAATTTGTCTGAAGGTGATACTATGGCTGTTGCAAGTAGGAAAGGGAAGTCTATTGAAATATCTTGAAAACAAAAGCGGGAAACTGTGGGAGGACCTGGCTCAATGAAGACCATTCCACGTGACAGTGGTCTTGGGCAGGAGAGATTGAGAACTCAGAAAGTCTTGTGGGGTCGCATGTTATTTATAATAGCTCACATGCAAAAGGTGGAAAACTTTCAAGATGACAATCATGGATTTCCATACGGATTTTTCCTCACTCGGGTGCTCCAGTTTTACAAGGTACCTTTAGCCAATCCAAAAGTAGGCATGGATAACTAGGGATTATGATGCATTTTACACTCCTTCTTACTTGAGTTTTAATTATAAATGTGTACAAAATAGTTCCAAAGGCTTACATGTTGTACTTGATTGGAGGGTTTGGTCAACAAGGTGACAATTTATCAAAACCAGCTCAAAAAGGAGTGAAACATGCACAAGTACAAAGAACAAGTCCAAGCACAGTGCAACAGGACCAATGCAGTTGCACTCCTTCTGTGCGGTCCGCAAAGGGGAGGTTTAGAGAGGTGCTCATTTCAAGCATTCAAGCAATGCGATCACAAAGCATTTCATGCAGACCGCATTGGCTTCATTGCGACAACACTCGATTTTGTGCGGTCTGCATAGCTGGAGTTTAGAGTGATGCCAAGTTGGGGAAACACTGCTAATGCGGTTCACAGTCCATTTTCTGCGGACCGCAATAGAAGCCACCGTGGTGGCGATGCATTTTGTACGGCCCACAGTGGCCAAGTTCAGAGAGCAGAAGTTTCAGCCAAGAGCCTTAGTGCGGCCGCAATCAATTTTGTGTGGTCCGTAATAGCCCCACAAGGGTATTTTTGTCTAGAATTTTTGGACTAGTATAAGTAGTTTCTTTTCCCATTTTTAGGTCATGAGTGATATTTTACACAGAGTTGCGCTCGTGAACAGTGTCCCTTTACTATTTTGAGTAATTTTACAATAGTTTTATCATGAAATATTCAAATTTTAGTTAGCGATTAAATATTATGGGTTTTGCTTCATCTATTTCTTTGTTTTCTTCTATTATCATGAGTAGCTAGACCCATTATCTAGGCTTATGGCTCAACCCTGGTGTGGGTATTTGATGGGTCTTGTGCTTTAAGGCTTTAATGTCATGGGTGTTTGATATTTGGACTAATTTATGGTTTAATATTGACTTAGTGGTTGCAGACACTAGTTTATGCCTATTTGACTTGGGCTCTTCTTGAGAAAGAGAGCCTAAGTCTAGGAAAATTGGTCCAACAAGGAATTGAGGAGGATTTAATATATTGATAGCCCCAATTAAAGGGTTAAACCTAGAGATAGTAATACCCGACTTGAACCTCAATTGCTTGCACAAATTATAATACCCAATTGATCTTGAGAAAGTCAATTAGGAAAAAATCACGCAAACTACCAAGAGGTATTGAGTGAAAAGTATCGTGCAATGGCTATATCGTAATCCCCAAATATGACAACCTAGCCTTAGACTCGAGAACCTGTCAAGTATCCACCTAGGAGAAAGTCACTTCCCTAGTGCCTTTTCAACTATTTAGACAACCTTCAATATCATACTCTTAGCTTTACTTAGCTTAATTTAGCATTCTATTAGTATAAATTTAGAAGTAATATCAAAACTCACTATGTTTAGAAGTGCAATTAGGAATAATTATGCAAGTCCAATTTAGATAGAAACTCAATTCCCATCTCTAGCTCCCAGTGAAAATCGATCCCAACCTTCTCAGGTAAAAGCTGCTTCGACCACTGTTGCTACTTTGTAGTAGTGCAGGGTTGGCTTCGATCACTTTTTGGCGTCGTTGCCATGGAGCTAACGATTTTTTCTATATATCTAATAGTTTTGTGTATTGTTCTTCTTTCCTTCTGTGTTACTAATTTGTGTGTGTCACAACTTCAGGAACTAAATGGCAGCAAACAACACTCCTCTGGGAGATATTTCGCTAGCGGAGCAAGTAGATGACAATATTGACGAAGAGGTCCCTGTAGTAACTCGAGCTCAAATGAGAGGCCTGCAGGCCGATGATAATATTACAGACCCTCCCCCGCCACCTCCAAGAATGGCTCCTCGAGTGCTTCCAAACCAAGGCTATGTAAGTGCATTTTTCCCACCCCGGATCTGGGTGGGCAATTTTTCAAATTACCAATGTGATGCTGACATTGCTGGAGCAGCGTGGGTATTTCACGCGCGCTGCCAATGAAAATGCTTACAAACATCTCAAGGGCTTCATGGATACCTGTTGGGGGAGCAAGCAAACTAATGTGTCCGGGAAGGCATTGGATTGGCTTGAGCGACTTCCCAACCATTCCATCACTAATTGTGATGAGTTGGCCCACAAGTTCATTGCAATGTTTTTCTCACCGGGGCATATGGCATCATTGAGAGATGAGATCTTGGCCTTCTAGAAGGAGCCCACTGAACCATTACATGAGATTTGGGAGCGCTATAGAACAATGGTAAAGGAATACCCCAAAAATGATATGACTGAGGCAATGATCCAACAGACTTTCTACTGGGGTATCAACACAAAAAACTAGTGCATAGTGAACCAACTTGCTGGGGGAAAACTTTATGAAGCTGTCCTATGATGAGGCTTGTGACATTCTTAAGGAGACGGCTGACACTTCCTCCGCTTGGTAAAGTAGAGCCAATGTGCCCCAAAGTGACCCCACAGTCCCTCATTTGCACAAAGAGTTACATGATCATGGGTAGGCTATAGCAGAGCTGACAACTACAATGAACCAACTAGCAAAGGCATAGTTGCAACAAGTTCAAAATCCTCGCCAAGTAAATGCCATGGAGGGTGTCAACAGAACCAAGGGAGTTTAGATCAATTTGACAATGATTGTGATGGATTCCAAGATGATGGTTATGAGGGGCAGAATGAAGAGGTGCAATACGTGAACATCTATCAAGGCCAAAGGTGAAATTCTTCCAACCAACAACAATGGAGACCCCAAGGCAATTGGGGCAATCAACAACAATAAGGCAATGGTAATTAGGGGAACAATAATCAAAATTCCAATTGGGGCATTCAGAACAACTAGGGTAATTGGAATGATAACAACAACATCTGGGGTGGTAACAACAATCAGGGTGGTTGGAACAATGGCAATCAAGAAAACCGGGGGCAAGGCTTTCAAAGGCCCCCAATGTATCAACAACCAAACAATCCACCCCCATTTCCATCCCAAGGTCCTAGTTCTTCCAAAAATGACATGGGGAAAATTGAAAGGATGTTTGAACAGATGATGAAAAAAGCATTCTCTGATGCTCAGTTGTCCTCCCACAATACTTCAATTAGAAATTTGGAGGTGCAATTAGGCCAAATCTCACAGTCCTTGAATACTCGCCCTAAGGGGGCTCTACCAAGTGATATGGTAGTAAATCCGAAGGGTGGAAACAATCATGTTATGGAGGTAACTACAAGGAGTGGACGAGGGGCTGATGTGAATGCCTACAAACAAACGAAAAATTTAAGTGACGAAGTTGAGTTACAAGAAGATGAAGTTCCTTTGGTGGTTGAAAATGTGATTGATTAAAATGTGAATAAAGAAGTGAGGATTAATATTCAAGATGCCGAGATGGAAACTCAGAATGATATGAGCCCGTCTAGGGAAAATAGACATGCCGGAGCTGGTTGTGCCTAAAGCCAAGACTCCTTTGCCAAGGCCACCACCACCTTATCCTCAAAGTCTCACGAGGCAGATAAATGAGAATCAATTTTAAAAGTTTATTGACATGATGAAGAGCTTATCCATTAATGTTCCTTTGGTGGAGGCTCTTGAACAAATGCCGGGCTATGCTAAATTCATGAAGGACTTGGTGACAAAGAAAAGATCCATGGATTGTGAAACCATAAAGATGACCCACCAAGTTAGTGCAATAGTGCATTATGGCCCCGAAGCTACAAGATCTTCGTGCTTTCACCATTCATTGCACCAATGGGAGTGCGGACTTTGATAAAGCTCTATATGATTCAGGGGCAAGTATCAACTTGATGCCCTACTCAGTTTTCAAAGACTTCGGGTATTGGGCAATCGAGGCCGACTTTCATAAGATTGCAAATGGCGGATAGAATGATGAAGAGACCATTGGGTATTATGGATGATGTCCTTGTCCTGGTGGACAAATTTATCTTGCCGGCTAATTTTGTGATCTTGGATTGAGAGGTAGATTATGATGTCCCAATCACATTGGGAAGACCTTTCCTTGCTACTGGGACGGCCTTAGTTGATGTGGAAGCAGGGGAGCTCACCTTCTGTGTGGGTGATGAGAAAGTGGTCTTTCATGTGGGTAAGTCAATGAAACAACCCAACAGTTCTAAGGTGTGCTCTTTTGTGGACCTTGTCACGGCAGTAATAGTTGACGATACCAGTGCAATGATCAATGTGGAGGACCCTCTAGAGGCTGTATTATTGAATCTTGATGTAAATGATGATAAAGGTCGAGTGGAGTGTGTGAATGCTTTACCTAGGATGTGTATGTGGCAAAATTAGAGGACTTGATTTCTCGCTGTCGAATCATTTTGGAAGTACACCTCGAGACCCCAAGGACGGGAAGCCATGACTGAGTTCTAGATATCGAGGCTCGTCGAGGTTCGACTCAAAGAAGACGAAGATCAAAGCCATGACAGAGAAGGAAGCTCCCATGACACGCGGCTAAGTCTGACAGTGTCAGCCAATCCAGAGCCTATGCTGAGGCGTCGCATCAGGCCATCCCATGTCCGTACTTTATAATTATTAGCCATGTACTTGTAGCCGAGTTCCCATACTATATAAAAGGGACTCACACTACCTTGTAACAGACTGATATTGCTCCATTTCTCCACAAGTTCAATAATATCTCTCTCTCTCTCTCTCTCTCTCTTATTTCTAAAATCTATCATTATAACTTGCCCGAGGTCACTTGAATATTTATTGCTTTCTTACTCGTTCTTCATTATATTGCTAGGTATTCACTATAAAGAGCCTTTTTTAATCATATTCCTAACTGTTATCCCATTCTGACTATCGCGGTACCTCGAGCTATCGACCCCGAGGTCCACATCGACCAGTCCTATACCCGAGCAGCATCCCCATTGGTTTGATTACTATCTCATTTTAGCTTGCATTTTATCGTTAAACTTTACATTCTTAGCACCAACTGCTCTAACAACTTGCTCGAGAATAGATCATGTATTTTTAGAATCCCATTTACAAATTCAATTGTTGTTACCATTTTCATGGTAAACAGCTTGGCGCCCACCGTGGGGCTCAAAATAATAGTGATTATTTTCTTGCTGGTTCCATTGCACAAACGCACACTATCTTTTACACTTTTTCTTGTCCAAAGATCTCTTGATTTAAGGTCAAAGTGTTTTGCTCGGTAAACAGAGTCAAGAATGACTACCCTGAAAATCACGGCAGAAACGATGGGGTTGTTCCAATGGTTGGCATGATGCCACGGAACCCCAATAACACATCCAGGCCGATTCTAGCGGATGTGAGTTTGCGAGGCATGTAGCAGGTCGTTGAGGTCTCGCACACCGATAGGAGCATTCGGCAAGCCCAACAAACCCCTGCTCGGGAAACAGAGGAAGTTAGCCTTCACGATATTTTTGAAATGTTATAGGCACAGCAGTTGGCTATCACTCAGCTGCAGAGCCATCCGAAGACTCTTAGCACAGTAGCGCCGAAAGCAACTCCCTGCGCCGAATGAGTAGCCGAAAGATCAAGCAACAACGGATCGATAATAGACCCCGCCATAGTGAAGATGCTTGGTGATCTCTCCAAGAGGATCGAGTCAGGTTCGTGGAGGTTTGTGCAATAGTTGTCCAACAAGGAAGTGGTCCCGGAACCCGCTTCACGAAAATCTGGAACGCCGGAGCTCCCTAGGTGCGACAGGACCTCGAATGTCGACGAGCGCACCACTGCTTACACGTGCGTGGAAAAAGGAAGTGACCATTAAGATGATGGGTTAGATCCCCTTACATTTAAAAAGTTTGGGGAAACACTCTCAAAAGAAACAACGATGTGGCACCGTAGCCTAGCGCCTGACCTTAATAACTCGCTTAGCGTACCAGCAGATTCCTCCGCAGAAGAATACAACGATGCCATCGAAGCAGTAACGGAAGAGCCCGACACATCTGAGGCCTAACAAAGAAAGAATGAAACACCACAAGAAGTCACGCCTCATCCCCTGATAGGACAAATGAGATCGCTCTCGGTTTCGGATGACTTTGCAACACAGGCCTTCGCCCGAAGCTTAAACGAAGAATGCCCGATGACTCCAGGTCATTTAAAATGAAGCTTGGTCAGATACCCAGACGAGATCTGGTCGAATGCCCGTACCCAGCACCGGCCACGAATTAGGGTCGTGGACAGCCGTCCGGGAACCTTCACGGGCTCGATATACCCAAGTAGGCTCCCGGCAAAGAAACTAATGCCATACAGATGGAGGTACCATCCATGTACCACGAATGGGACGAACACCACAAGATGCAACCTACCTCGCAACGGTAGGGAAATAGATCGAGGGCAACATCCTCGAGGAATCTTCAGTGGAACCAAATTTGACGAGGCACAGTCGACAGAGGAACCCCGCCCAATAGAGTATGATTTCAACATTGTTATACCAAACATTGTGATCACCATAAGCGAAACCTGGAATGACGAACGACTCAGGCCTATTTGACCAAGACCCCCTTAAAAGAACCATAACCCGGCACGGGAACCGCAGGGCGCGCGTGGCCACGGGGTCAAAAATGGCCACCAGCTCAAAAGGACGACCGTCGTGCTACTCAATAAAAATCACCACCAAGTACCATCAAGTGGTCAGGCTCGAGTCCAGCTCCAAGGGAGGAAGGAAACTGGGAAGAATGAAGCGAATAAGACACGACGTATTACCACGACAGTGAAGGAGCGGAGACACCTTCCGAGGACTCATAAAATGGAAAGTGAAAATGTTCACCGTCAGGAAAAAATGAGTCCAGGGAAATATTCCAGAGGGCACCCTTAAATCCAGGGAAATGGACGCCGAGACTCCGCCTCGGCATCACACTAACGCATTGGTAACCCTCTCCCTCATTTGATCTATTTCGAATAAAATGTGTGTTCATGAATTTAGTTGGTTCGATCACGTACAACAACAATGTCGGACCAAAGTCAATGGGGCGGTCCGGACTAATGGACCAAATCGCTCCTGCATCCCAAATCCTTGGAAAATTCCTAATGACAATCGCAACAAAGACCATTCTTTAGATACAGCCCGTCTGAGCTCAGGCTGGGGCGCCAAGCTCCGTACCATAAGAGAAAGCGCAAAGCACGGACGACTTATTCAGACGACCGCTGGCACACCACCCGTGGAGATTATCGGCCCCATTTCGCCAGAAAAATGAAATCCCTCTTAAAGGGAAAAACTAAAATAAGTCGACAAGGAGAAATACGCGATAAGAGAAAATTCTTCACCATATGGCACATCCCCGGCATCAATGGCCCCACCCTCGGAAGGGTCAAAGGGTAAGCAAACAACATCTTCGGCCAAGCCTGATAAGACACATCGGAGGGTTGTATCAGGGCTCACGCCTCGAAAGGGAAGAAACATACCAAAACCTCAAAGCAAAACCTGGAATGACAAACGACTCAGGCCTATTTGACCAAGACCCCCCAAAAGAACCACAACCCGGCGCAGAAACCGCAGGGCGCGTGGCCACGGGGTCAAAAATGGCCACCAGCTCAAAAGGACGACAGTCGTGCTACTCAATAAAAATCATCACCAAGTACTATCGAGCGGTCAGGCTCGAGTCCAGCTCCAAGGGAGGAAGGCAACTGGGAAGAATGAAGCAAATAAGACACGACGTATTACCACGACAGTGAAGGAGCGGCGACACCTTCCGAGGACTCATAAAATGGAAAGTGAAAATGTTCACCGTCAGGGAAAAATGAGTCCAGGGAAATATTCTAGAGGACACCCTTACATCCACGGAAATGGACGCCGAGACTCCGCCTCGGCATCACACTAACGCATTGGTAACCCTCTCCCTCATTTGATCTATTTCGAATAAAATGTGTGTTCATGAATTTAGTTGGTTCGATGACGTACAACAACAATGTCGGACCAAAGTCAATGGGGCGGTTTGGACTAATGGACCAAATCGCTCCTGCATCCCGAATCCTTGGAAAATTCCAAATGACAATCGCAACAATGACCATTCTCTTGATACAGCCCGTCTGAGCTCAGGCTAGGGCGCCAAGCTCCGTACCATAAGAGAAGGCGCAAAGCACAGACGTCTTATTCAGACGACCGCTGGCACACCACCCGGGGAGATTATCGGCCCCATTTCGCCAGAAAAATGAAATCCCTCTTAAAGGAAAAAACTAAAATAAGTCGATAAGGAGCAATACGCGATAAGAGAAAATTCTTCACCATATGGCACATCCCCGGCATCAATGGCCCCACCCTCGGAAGGGTCAAAGGGTAAGCAAACCACATCTTCGGCCAAGCCTGATAAGACACATCGGAGGGTTGTATCAGGGCTCACGCCTCGAAAGGGAAGGAACATACCGAACCTCAAAACGTCGCCTACGCATCCCGTGGTGAGGAAGAGCTTCTTTACTCCCTTGTTATTCTCCTATATGCAGACAATTGGCCGGGATATTCGAAAGTTCTAATTCTACCCGAAGATCCCTATGCTTTAAAAAAAAGGGGCTCGGCATGCTCTTTCCCCTAAATCGGACTTCCGTCGCAAAGAGGGCCTCGTCAGCAAGATTATTAGCAGAGCAACGTACCTCCAGAGGAGGATCTGATAAGGTTCCATGCCTTTTTCTACAGTCCAGCGACGAGCGATGATCTTTTTCTAAGGGCAGCATCCCTTCGGAAGGACCAGAAAATGGCAGACTAAGTCTCAATAGGGAATTATGTACCCGATCAATGGTTCGAGGAGTCGCGCCCGCGCGGGCCGAGCTCACGACAATGAAACAATTTTTATTTATACCAAATAAAAGGATATCTTTTCAGCATCTTATTCTCCAAATAAGGAAATCTCAAGTATATTCCCGGCAGGGACCCCTCCAAGAGTGCATCCCGAAATACTCGGAGACTTAACGCTAATAATTTTGCACTCGCAACACCCCATGGTCGGAACTCCGGGCTCATAAAGCCCCTATAAGGCAACTCCAAGCTCACAAAAAGCAATCTTCAAGCTTCAAAAAACTTGATGACTCGAGACTATCATTAATTGCCATGCACTGGAAAACCCAAATCTGTAAGACCCCTAGCGGGCAATTCAGCGTAACTAGATTTATTCTACATTACAACAAAAATTGTAACACCTCAACAGGCATGACAAACTGTAAGACCTTAACCGAAATGAAAATCCCAAAGTTCAAGCTATATGTCGCATTTGTAAATGTCCCGAAAGGGCATACCCTCGGTGTAGACACCTCAACTATTACTCGAGATGAAAAATGGCTCCGGCCAAACACATATGACTACGGTCAAAACGGCTGATACACCCAAACTAATGCAACTCAGGGATGCCCGACCGTCGCTAAACAAAAATCGTAGACCACTACTTCGAATCTACTTCGGAAAGAACCGGTTAAAATAGGATTCCCTCAACAGGCAAAAATAAGCTTTGACCATGTCAGCTCTAAATCACAAGACTTTGACCTACTTAGCCTACGAGCTATGAACCTTCTAAAATGCTCAAAACAACATTGTTAACGACTAGAAATTGAGGTTCTTCCGAAAAACAAAGCCTACAAAAAGCCCATAGGCAAAATAGCATAAGAGCCATTATCGCCAGCCAAACGAGCCTCCAGGCTGCATACTAAAATGTCTCTACGACCAATCAGCGTAAGGGCCATTGTCACCATCTTGACAACTTGATTACTAAAATGAGCTCAAATTGTAACCTGATTTGGAGATCGGATCCAAAATAGTTAACCATGCAAGCCTCCAGGCCACATATTAAAAGGACTCAACGACCAAAACAGCATAAGAGGCACTATCGCTGGTCTGAAAATTGAAAGTACTTAAGGGTCAATTAAAGCTCGAGTTGCAACACGACTCAGATACTAGACCCGAAATAGTTAAACTACAATATGCCTAAGGGCACGGCATAACTGCCACTATCACCAGCAGAGTGAGCCTTCGGGCTACCCACCTGTAAGGTCTCTTCGACCCGAAGCACAAAAGGTCATCATCGTCTGCCTATGCAAGCAAGAAAGAACTTGAGGGTCAATTGAAGCACGAATCACAATGCGACTCGAAGACTAGACCCAAAATAGTTGAAATGGCAAATGCCCTAGGGCAAGGAATAAGAACAATTACTACCTGCCTGCACGGGCATATATGATTTAGGGACAGGCAAGCTCGAGTCAAGGTCTGACTCGGAGACTGAGCCTAAAAAATTGGGCAAAACATGGAGGCCCTGATGCCTACTCTCATCAAGGATCAAACTTAAAAGCTTCCAGGCCTGCCTATAAGTTCCCGACCTACGAGGATCCTACCAAACTCCGAAACCAGCCCGACCGATCAAAAGCAATACAGAAAGAGATGAAGAAAAAAAAATCTTCAAGTGTCATCTTATCTTACATACGAAAAAAAGGCGCACTATCCACCTATAGACATGATCTACAAATATCAAATACAAAGCAGCAAAGCAGCAAAATCTACACTCCGCTCCAAATGGCAACACCTTGCCGGATTCGCTCCTCACGTCGTCAGCAAGACACGTCACGCAAGTCTACCCATGCTCGAGCTATTTCCTCTACAGAATGAAAACCCTTTCATCAATCTCCTCGAGTACCTCTCTTCGGGATCTGCAATGATCATATTCCTCGATCCTCTTCTCCCGGTCGAGGGCTCGCTTCATCTCGGCTTGAGCATCAGCAGCGTCCTTTACACGAATCGCCCTGATCAACCCTGGTTCAGCTTAGTGCCGCTTCAACCCGGGCATCAATTATCTCAGTCCTGATCTTTGAGAGATCAGATTCAAGTTTCCCGATTATATCCTCTTGAACTTTGGCATTGTCACGAGCCAAACGGAGTTGGGCTTCGAAGGCAAAGAGCTTGGCCGTGGCGCCTATCTCCTCTAAAGCTTGAGCTTGCACTTGAGCCTTTAGCTCGCCACAAGTAGTTCTGATGCGGTCGATGTCGCCCTTGAGGTACTCCACAGCCTCTGCCTTTTGTTATAGATAATATAACAAAAAGGGGGTTAACCTTAAGGTCCAAAGGGAGCAAAGCACGAGCTGCAAAAAGTTACCTGCTCCATCAAATAGCTCTCGTAATTCGAGCTCCGGTATGCCTCATATCGCCAATGCAGCAACTCAATCTCCTTCTCCTCACTAAGGAGCCTAAGGGACTCGCCCTCGTCCAGAATTTTCAGAAGCCTGGCCCCTTGACGGAGTAGCTCAGACATAAGCCTATCACAGTCCCGCACACGGAAAGCTCAATAGAGGAAAGAGGACATGGAATACAAGAAAACCGTGCCTAAACTCACCATGAAGTGAAACTGACTGACTTCCTCGAAGTCAGAACACACTCCTATTGATCCTGCCTCTTCAGCCCCCGAAGAACCAACCTCGGGCAAAGCATATTCACTCGGAGGAACTGCCGCCTAGGAATCAGATACTCAGAGAATAGCAGACTCGGACGATGTCGTCTCCTTGAAGACACGGGACCATTCGGCACCACTAAAAGCTCCATCACACTGCGGGTGCCAATCCCATTTATCATCGTCATCCCTCGGCTCGAAGGCTGATGCCTCTTTCTCCCCTTCGGAAGAGCACTGCATCATCCCGAAGAACCACCCAATACCTGCAAACGGCAAACCCAGTACAAAAGAAATGAGGGAAATGTTACTCTAAATATATGAAGGCCAAGGTAAAGGCAGCATGTGTGCATACTTTGGTATATCGCTCCCCATCTGCCACGGAATACCGCTTGCCACCGATGCTCATCGCAGGTCGAATAGGTCACGAGCCTTCGGACCTAGTCGGGCAGGTCAAGGACTTCGCCCGACATGCATGAAGTTGCTACAACAAGGGAGAAAACACTATTACTCAACTGATTTTTGCCAAAGGAGAAATCTGAAAAAACACCAGACGCTTCGCTCACGTGCATAATTCCACCCTTTGGGAAATAGCAAAAGCTCTACAGGGATAATGTCGACCGTTCGAGCTCGGATAAATAAACTGGCCCACTTTCGATCCACGTCTTCTTCTTCACTAACAACAAAGGGCATGGGCGAACGCCACCTCAAGGTTAGCAGGCCTTGGTAATGAAAGGGCCGATATAGCCTAACGAGATGTTCAAGCGTGAATTCAACCCAAGCCTTCTTTGCAAAGAACCTCATCATCGGCACCACTCGCCAAAATGATGAATATATTTGCGCTAAAGTAACCCAATACTTCTAGCAAAAATCAAGCACAACCCTATCAAAGGGGCCAAATATGAAACGATATAGGTATAAGCTAATGAATCCATCAGTGGAGTCCGTAATACTCTCATCCGGGGAAAGTACCCACAGTGTTATCCCCTCGCTCCACCCACAGTATCTCTTTACCATCTTCAGATGTTCCAATCGTATCAGAGACACGATCTTCAGAGCGAACTCCTGCGGTTCCTAAGCACCGGGAGCAGCAGTCCCCGCTCCCTGCCAGCCCGGCGCCGAAGTGGTTGCCATGACTATGGCAAAAATAACAGATCAGATCAAGGACATGCGCCAACGCTTTTCTACGCCTGAAGAATTTAAGAACCCTATGCCAATGCGGAAGGGCATCTATCTAAAATAGTGAGGTCTCACGAAGAAGCCAAAATCGCCCCACATATATGCGAGAAGCAGCGACGACTTTCCTGCCTAGTGTGAGCCTCGAGAAGCCAACGGCCTTGATACAGATCAACAGGGTGATACCCGATGCGGAAATCATCCTTCGACGAGAAGCCAGGGCTCAAGGAGTCATCCATATTATCTCCAATATCGAGGCAGAACTCCACCTCGAGGATCCCTGCCAAAAACAAGTCGGACTTCGGGAAGCTTTCAACGCCATCACTTGACTCAAGGCAGTACTTGGTCTCATGGTTCCCTTTACTTAAAAGAGGAATAAGTACAGTAAGCTCCGATTATGAAAGTTCCACGAGGGCCCGAGGCAGTGCTTGAGTACAGGCAACTCCTCAGCAGAAGTCTATCATATACATTTTAAAAAGCTATCTGCATCAAGATAAAAAGGGATCCCCAGGTACCCAAGATGGCCTTCATTCATGATAACATTTTCAAAGGCCCCGTAACTCGGTGTATTATCTCCATGAAACTCGGAGGACCCGACAGCCCGGGCTTATCGGGTCAATTCAGGCTTTGTCCAAGGTACGACGATGGGCTCGGAAAGGAGACATGTCGATCAGCAGATGATCGGGAAGAATGCTCGCACCCAAGTTAGATATCAGCAGTCAGGAATAAAGGAATACATTAAAAAGGCCTCGAAGGGCACAAGAGCATGCAACTACAAAGCAAGAATCGAAAGCAAAAGTCAATGGAGTATATTCTATTCATAAAGATCCATGTACAATAGCCCTCGAGGGGTCCTTACATACAATTACAAAAGCCTACAGAGGTCTACACCTAAAGTGGAGGGACGGAAAGATGTACATGTGATAAAACCTGAGGGCTCGGTCCACCCTTAAAGATCCATCTCCGGTATCAGCATCCTCGAGTGCCTCCCCCTCAAGCACGCATCCTCGAGCATGATTCCTTCGACCGCCACCTCCTCTAGGTTCCCAGCTCAATCCCCAAGGGATTCCCACTGGAGGAGATGAAGAAAAGGTAAAAGGGGGACGCAGATGAGGTAGAGAAAAGAGACATAGCCCGCCGAAACCAAGGGTTGAAGATTCGGCGGGCCCTAGCCTTAACGGCCGGTAGTGCCACTTTATCCCTTAGGAAAGAAAAAACCCAAGGGATGAAGTGCCACACCAGGCCTCCGTAGGAGAGTGAGCAGTGGTGCATATTCCAAATGACTGTCTACATAAGGGGGAAACTGACTCCCCATCCGTCATCATATCGGGCCAACAGTAGCAACAAAGATAAGCATATCAACAACCACAGAAGTAACGGGACAACGTGATTATTCTCAACAAAGGGAAACCTCGGCAAAAGGCCACAACACGTTCTAAGGAAGCTCGGCCAAACGGCCTTGAGGTCATGGGCCCCAGGCATGATGCTCAAGGATAGAAGAAGATGATAAGAAAGAATGGGAAAGCAAGCCAACGAAGGTACTAGATATGAAAAACAACACCAAAATAGTCCCATTTATAAGGGGGTTATGACATGGTCATCGAGGCTTTGGAAGATTGACCTACTAGTACAGTTAATGCATCCTTGAAAAACTAAACCGATGGCGGTACCTTCATTTTGGAGAGTGGGAATTGGGAGTGCATTGAATGAAATCGAAATATACAAGACCGTGGATGTTTGGTTGCCAAAAAGCTCATGCTAGGAGTCACATCATATGTATGACATCGCTGTAAGAAGCTCGAAGAGTCAAGTGTCAGAATCATTTCCCATCACTTTGTTTTGGGAAACGCGGAGACTATCTATATACGGCAAAATCAGAGGACTTGATTTATCACTGTCAAGTCATTTCAGAAGCACGCCTCGAGACCCCGAGGACGGGAAGCCATGATCGAGTTCTCAACCTCAGGGCTCATCGATGCACGACTTAGAGAAGACAAAGATCGAAGCCAGGACAGAGGAGGAAGCTCCCAAGACACGCGGAAAAGTCTGATAGGACCGACCTATCCAGAGCCTATGTTGAGGCATTGCGTCAGGCCATCCCATCTCTATACTTTGCAATTAATGCCCATGTACTTGTAGCCGAGTTCCCCTCCTATATAAAGAGGACTCACACTACCTTGTAATGGACTAATGTTGCTCCATTTCTCCACAAGTACAATAATATCGCTCTCTCTCTCTCTCTCTTTTCTAAACTCTCTCGTTCTAACTGGCCTGAGGCCACTTGAATATTTATCGCTTTCTTACTTGTTCTTCATTATATTGCTCGGTATTGACTATAAAGAGCCTTGTTTAATTATATCCCTAACTATTATGCCTTTCCCGACTATCCCCGGTACCTCGAGCTATCGACCGCGTCACCGACCACGAGGTCCCCATCGACCAGTCTTATACCCAGGAAGCATCCCCCTTAGTTTGATTAATATCTCATTTTAGATTGAATTTCATTCATAAACTTCACATTATTAGCATCAACTTCTCTAACAATTGGCTTGAGAGTAGATCACATATTTTTAGAATCTCATTAGCAAATTCAATTGTTGTTACCATTTTCACGGTAAACAGGATGGGCTCTTACTCTTATGAGCCAAGGAAACTATCTTTGGAGCTTGAGAATAGGAAGACTCCACTAACAAACTTTAAATTGAGGAACCTCTGGTGTTGGTGTCAGCACGTGATTTTTGCCCTATATGAGAATCACAAAAAACAAAATTCAAGATAAAATAATTCTGCATGTTTACAATTGTTGTGAATTTTGTGTTAATTTTCTTGTATTGTTTGCATTTGTTCTTGCATGTTTATGTGTTAAATTAAGAATAAAATACCAAAAATATGGCATTTGCATTTAGGATTTGATTTTTACATTTTTAGTTAATCAAAAAAATTGTTGTTTTGTCAAAACTGAAAAATCACAAAAATAATGTACTTTGCATTTTAGCATTTAAGGTCTAGTTGTGTGATTTTATTTTAAATTGGTACTTAGTTTTGTGTGATAATTATTATTAAGAGTTAATTAGTATTTTAAGATAATTTTGGGTTTATAATCTAGGATTTTTTTTTTGGTTTTAAAATTAGGAAATAAAAATTAAAAGAAAAGAAACAAAAATAAAATAGAAGAAATCGGACTAGGCCAGTTTTACCCAGGCCCAAGCCAAAAATACCCTTACCCTTGCCTAAAACCAGCCCACACATGTCCCTCACCTGACCCAATCTGCTTCGTCACAAAACGACACCGTTTGGTCGTTAATTGATCATGGCCGTCTAAGTGAATTAGATCAACGGCCAGGATTCAATCCCCTAATTTCAGTATACCCCCCAAACCCTTACCCCATTTTCATTTACCAAAAAAACCTCCAACCCCTTCGTCTCTCTCTCAACGAACCAGACGACCCTGAAAACCCTAGCCTTCACCCCTCCCTTTCGCCTAAAAATCGGCGGCCCCTTCTCCAATCCCTACCAAACTTACACCCTTTGACAACTAGACCACCCTTATCCCAAATACAATACCACTTTCACTCGAATCAAGCCAGAGCTCGTCGAATTTCGAATCGACTGAGCAAACCTTAGAAGAACCAAACCTGGAATCGGTCCGAGGGGAAAAGTTGATGTTTTAATCGAGTTTAGTCGAGTGTTCTCAGTCGAGAACACTCGATTAAGGTCCGTTTTTGCCTCAAAAGTTCAAGTCGAAGTTCAACTCGATTAAGGTACCTCGATTGAGATTCGGAGGTATTTCTTCTTCTTTCCTTTTATTTTTTGTTTGTTTTTGTTGTGGTTATTATTTATCGAAATGAGTTTCGTTATAATTCTTAGTTTCTATCAATTACCTCTTCCTCCTCTTTCGGACCCTTTCTCTGGTCCAGTTTTTCTCATTTTTGGTTGATTAGCATATGTTGAGTCGATTAAATCGTTTCATCGATTGGTCCGTTCATGCCTATAGTTTAGTTGTTCTCTCCGAGTTATTGGATGTTGTTTCATTTTCTGACCCTTATATGCTCAGCCTCAGAGCTCATAGTTAGTATTCTGTCTGTTCCTGCATTTTTGTTTAAGGTTAATTTAGAGTTATGATTTGTTCCCAATACAGTTAGCTTATTCCCATGTATGTGTGAATCAATTTTGACCTTAATAGTCCAGTCTGATTATTGTCCTGAATCATTGAATCCTTTATCTTTGCTTTGATGCTATTTGATCTGATTTGAGTAGTTTAAGTTGTTGATTGAGTTTGATTAAGGGAATTGGTTATAGCTGATGATTTTGGTAGTGATTGAACTGAGGGTAATTTAGTGTAAAGGTTTGAACTGAGGCTTTAATTTGAAAGTAGAATGGAGAGTAACAGGACAGCATGGCTGTCAAGGCACGCTTGATTAAAAAAGGTTAGAATGCCCATGCTAGGAAGTAAAATAAGAAGGGACAAGGGTTAATGGGGAACGCAACATAATGGTTTTAAGAGGAAGTGATTAAACAAATAGGTGCCCATAACAATTGAATTAAAAAACATACAATATTGGGGAACAAAACATACTCTAGTGGAATTCTAAGGAAGATCATGGGCAGAATTAGTTTCTTAATTCTGCCTGAGTGCTCCTAAGAGCTAGCAGGGTTAGTTTTGGTTATAAATACAGTTTGAAAGGGGTCTTTTGAAATATAAAACACTAAGATAGAGTTTTAGGCATTCAGTCAATTCAATTAACATTGCTCCATTGAAAAATACCAAAATTACTGCTACATTGTTTTCTTAGTTCAAATTTGATCAAGTTTTCTTCTGTTCTGAGTGTTGGAGTTCATCTGAAGTACACTGGTTGGATTTCAAATAAGTTTAGGGTCTAATTAAGTCAGTTGTGGTTGAGGTTTGGTCTGCTGATATTGTTCAGTTGTTTACTGGTCCATGTTTGGTTTAACTCAAGATCAATATAGTCTATTGTGGGTTATTTGCTGTGATTCTGTTGACTCTTGTGTTGCATTTTGGTCTTTTGGTGCTGTATTGGCTGTTTTGAGCTATCTCATTATTGTTGTTGTTGGGTGTTGTGTTATTTGTTGTTGCTGACTATCCCTTCTTCTTCTTATTCTTCTTCTTCTTCTTCTATTTCCATTATCCAGGTACATGTTCTAAAGCTCTCAAATCTAATGGAAAGGAAGTAAAAGAGTTGTTTGAAGTGGATCCCTGAACTTCCCTTGTGTTTGTATTGTGCTTAATTTAAATGTATAAGCAGTAGTTTATTTGATATCTCACATCATGCATTAGAATGACCTTGGAATGTATAAACTGGATTGTTGAATCTGTTTCTACAAACATGTGAATTTCGTGGCCATCAGTTGTAATTAATCTTAGTTTGTGGTTACTAGTTATGAAATATAATGTAGTTAATCCATTCCCAGTAGTCATAGAATAGTTTCGAATAGTTTATATGTCATAAAAACAGGTTCGAACAGTTCAAATGGAAATCAGCATGTTGGTTTAATATGTCTAGTTCTGAAATTGCAAGTTCATTTGAATAAATAACATCAGTTTGAATAGCATTGAATCATGTTAGTAAATAATGTTAGCTCCTAAATGTTAGTAAGCAGTGTTAGCTCTTAACGTCAATGTTTAAACATTCGATTTGTTATCATAGGTTATAAGAATAGTTTCAATTGATTCTAGTTCATGTGTAGTGTTAAGTGAAGTCCTATAATCGCACTGCCTCAATTGGGAACTCGATCCACGCTTAAGGTTTAATTGTCATTTTTAGGGATACTTCGTAATTCACCAGTAGACTGATGTGAGCTTTAGAATTTAGAATTAAACTTGGTCAGATATTGTATCAATTTGTTTCTCCTTGGATAGTTAGTAAAATGATTAGGCTCAAATAAGGTTTGGCGTCTCCTTACGTAATGGTTTGAGATGAAAATCAATACCAATTTTTTATTCACCAATTAAGCATTACATTGGGCATCGACTTGATTGACTGATATTGGCCCATTGTTAAACGTATCCTATAGCTTTGGGGCCTGCAGTCATCTGTGTGAAGTCCCATTTGAATTTAATTATGTTATGCCCTTATTGGGCTGAGTATTGAGGCCTAAAGTAATGGTTGAATAATAATCGTGGACTAAGACATAATGGTTTTTAAAAAACAAATAAGTAGGGCCTTTTCTTTTATTCTTAGAGACAAAATATAGAAAATCATAGTCACTTTCAGGTTTGCCTTTTTAAAACAATAAGTGGGATGAGCCTCGCCGAACAAAGTACAATTAAATTGCGGGGCCCTCGTTAAATATATATATAAAAAAACTTAGATTTCGAGACGGGCCATTTAGCAAATTTCACGACTTTTCCCCAAAGTAATAACGATCTAGTCTCTTTTGGGGCGTATTCTAATAACGTTACATTCCTAAACTCGGGTGCGCATTTATGTGACTCAAATCCAAATCTCAACGGAGTCGAAATACGTCAACAACAACGGGTGCATTGATGTGACGTGGTTCGAGACGCGTTTTCACGACGTTGCAATTCTCTTTAAAAATGAATAAAAAAGGTTAAAGTTAAAATTTGCACATAGGTTCATAATTGTTAAAATCAGATAATTTAAGCCAAATATAACAGTTGAGCGACCGTGCTAGAACCACGGAACTCGGGAATGCCTAACACCTTCTCCCGGGTTAACAGAATTTCTTATCCGGATTTCTGGTTCGCAGACTGTTAAACAGAGTCATTCTTTTCCTCGATTCGAGATTAAACCGGTGACTTGGGATACCATAAATTTCCCAAGTGGCGACTCTGAATCTTTAATAATAATCCCGTTTCGATCGTCCTTTAATTGGAAAAATTCCTTACGCCCCTACGGGAGTAGTGAAAAAGGAGGTGTGACAGCTCTGGCGACTCTGCTGGGGATGGATAAGAACCCAAAACCTTTGGTTCAGGGTTCAAATTTCGAGCTCAATTAAATTGTTGTATTTTGGCTTTATTTATTATCTGATTTTACTATATGATTGGGCTTAAATGTGCAAATAATGCTTTTTACCCCTTCGATATTATTTGAATTGTAGATATAAACTGTGCTGAAACCTTCTCTTCTCACCTCCGGGGATGTGCTTACTGGTTGAGACTTCCTATTCTGTTAGTGTCATATCTTGAAATAAGAAAGAGGCTCAGAAATATTACTAAGCTGGCTGGCCTTTTGGTTCCCGAAAAGTAGCTCCTTCCTCGACTCGAGTTGTCTGCTCGGGCACACGGTTTAGAACATATAACCAGGTTTTGAACCTAGAATAACTTTACTTCATGCCGGATCCCTAGTAGGAACGCTTATTTGCATCGTGCTGCATTAGACTTAGGGGAGTCAAGACATGGGTTGGGTTCGTCTAGGACAGGTAAGCTGAAGTGAAAAAGACCATCCTGATGCATCTTACGTATTGCATATGCATTTATTTATCTCGGACTCGCATGCTGACCGGCTTTGGAGTATTTGGGAAAATTGAAAGCTAATTATCCATTTTTAGAAAGTAACCAATGTCAAAATAGTGTCAAAATTCTACCGAATTTTTGAAACGAAAAAGAAAAAGAAAAGGGAAAAGAAAATTTGTTCTCAAAAAATGGTTTGTTTTGTTGGTCGAGAAAAAAGAAAAACTAAAGAGTTTTATTTTCGAATAGTTTGTTGAAAAAGAAAATACAAAAAGAGTATTGTCTTCCGAAAAAATGTATTTGTCAAAGAGTTTTGTTTCCAAAATAAGTAGTCTTATTGCCCGAATTACGCATGTTTGATTCTCACCGGATGTGAGATACATAGGCAACCCTCATCGGGTCCAACCTCCCTTTTTGCAAAAATAGCTAAAAAAGGGAAAAATTTTAACTCTTCGTCATAAATAAGTCAGGTAATGCCGTTCTTGTCAAAAATAGCCGAATGTTCTCTAAAGGGATGTCGGATGGCTGACTTTGCATAAACAGCCACTTTTGGTCATTTTTGACCGGTTGACTCACACAGCCTTAAAATCTTCGCCCCCAATGTGCTGAAAGGCCGTGTTCGGAAAACTGGATCTTTCTTTTCAATTGGAAAAAATGAAAAAATAGTCAAATTGTTTTGAGTTAAATAAATTTTACTTTTTGCTTAATCACATTAATAGATGTGCATGATGAGCACGATTCAAAATGAACCCTTTTCAATCATGACTAAAATCCCTGTCGAGTTGCGGCTATGGTGGAATGATTTGGGCAAAAAAGGGCAAGATGAAGTTAAGAAATTTCTGAAAGGACTTACGAGTTTGTTGGAAATTAAGTCTCGAGGGGATATTATAAGAGCGTTGGTCACCTGCTGGGACCCGGTGCACAATGTCTTCCACTTCTTCGATTTTGAACTCACCCCGACTTTGGAAGAAATTGCCGGCTACATCGGAAATGCTGAAGTTCCGTTAAGACAGAAATACCCGATTGCTCCAACAGATGTCGATGTGCACCGATTTTTAGATTCATTAAAAATAATCAGGACGGTCCATAATCTGAATTTGGCAAAAGGCTTTTGTACTCCGAACTTCATATACCAAAGATACGGCCACGTGGGAGGGTTCAACAAGCCGGATAACAAGTTATGCAGCAAAAGCAACCGTCAAAAATAGGATGACCACAGACGTGTTGCTATCATGATAACCTTTTTAGGGTTTTTGGTGTTCCCGAGGAAAGACGGGAATATCGATATAAAAATAGCTTGGGTCGTCAGTACTTTGCTCAATTCAAGATAAAAGCACTCTTACGCCCATGATAGTATATGATATATTCCGAGCTCTCATAGCCTGCAAAGCCGGAGGAAACTTTTTTGACGGGTGTAACTTGTTGTTGCAGATGTGGATGATTGAATACCTGTGTCACCGTGCCCAATTCTTGCGTTATGGTTCATCTGAGAAAACCTGCATAGAGGAGTTCTACACAAGAATTAGTGGGGTCAGTTTACCTGAAGTAGTCTCAGCATGGACCTCATGCTTTCGGACCCTCAATGCCAGTCAAATACAGTGGACGCTTAGATGGTTACCAGTTGACGAAGTCATATATATGCCAGCAGCTAGGCCCAATTTTCTATTGATAGGGCTTAAGAGCATTCAGCCTTATGTGCCATACCAGGTTTTGAGACAACTTGGGAGGTGCCAGATAGTGCCGAAAGATGAGGATCTAAGTATCCAAGTAGTTGAAATCAGTCCTGACGGCCAGTTTCCTGAAGCAAGAGTCCGCAAAATCTGGAGCAAATGTCAATACTTGGTGGCAAATACTTGTGTACTGGATCGAGCTAAAAGGGATGTTCCACCCGGATATCATGCTTGGTATAAAGGGGAAGTGTCCTTTGGGAGACCGGCTAAAAGACCTCACCTCCAGGATTTTGCTGAGTCATCACAAGAACAGTGGGATTGGTTGGCCAAAGAGTGCGAATATCTGGCCGAAATAGGCAAGCTGAAACAACAGATTAGGGATCTGAAATTTGAGAACAAGGTGCAAGTTGCTGTCGATAAAGGAGAAAAGGACAAATTAGCCCAAGAAAATGAGGCTCTTAAGGCCCAAGTCCTACAGATTAGAATAGATGCTGACAACCAACAGAGAAGTCAGTCTGATGAAAGGTTGATAAGTGTATTGAAAAAGCAAATCATTGAATGCCAAGAGGATTTGGGAAGATCTGAAGCTAGACTAGCAAGGATCCAAGCCAGATCGGCAAGAGGTACAGAAGAGCGGCGCAGCGTATGCGGCAGATGAAGAGGGACTATGAGGGGAACATTACTATGTTGAGAGAAACAATATCTACCCTCAAAGAACGGGTCTTCAAACAAGCCAGAGACTCCAGAGATGATAGAAAATGTTGTTATGACTTGATGGCACGGATGGAGAAATATATGCATGAGTTTCAAGATCAACTTTTTCACAACGTTCAAGTGCTGGAACGCGGCACCAACAGATAGAGCGGTTGCTTCGGAAAAAAGACAGAATCAGGGAAAGAATCGAAGATATTGGGCACTACATCACCAGGAAGTGCCTAGCATGTGAGGATATGACCCGCACCATCTTCTTTGTTGCGATAATAATTTATGTCCCCCAGATCATGGAAGAGTTGAAAGGGTTCCAAAGGGATCTTGCACAAAGGTCCGCGGCAATGCCGAACGATGCCTCGCGGACCCCAGGAAATTTTAGAGCATTAGAATGATGTTTTGAGTCTCTACTTTTTGTGTTTTTGAGAGTCTTGTTTTAAAATCATGTTGTTCAAGTTTGGAGTACATTTGTTTTAGTCAAGTATTGTTTTATTAAGAGTTAGTTGTTTGTATTTTGAATGTTTTGAATCATGATTGTAATCAAAGAAGTTTGTTATAAAAATCCCGAAAATTTTATCACATCTTTATCAGGTCAGAACTACGCATGGTCTGATTCATGCGGGGACATGATACGTAGGCAATACATATAAGATTCGACCACCACTAAAAAGAAGAAAAAAAGGGGGAATAATAGAAAAACAAAAAGAAAGAAATAAAGGAAATAAAGGAAAGTTTGGGAAGCACTCAAAAGAGGGCACATATGTAAGAAGCCGGAATGACGCATGCAATAGAAGTAAAGACATGATAGGAATGGTTAAACTGCCTAGGTGTATTGTATCCCAATGTGCAATAACATATCTGTTAAACTCTAAAAACTAACAAGTTTGTTGTTTTCCAGAGATTTCAAATAGTTAGCTTGTTAGAACGTACTGGCAAATTACCATTACCAAATACCGAAAAGCATGTCTGGTTCGGACAAAAGTGTTAAAGAGGAAAAAATAGAAATACAAACAATGAAGGAGGAAGTAGACAGGTTGAGTCAAAAGATAGTAGAAATGCACCTAGCCTGGGCTAGGGGCAACCAGTACCAGTACCAGTCCCTGTACCAGTCCCTCCCGTTACCCATACTCTCCCACCGGCACAAACTCCGAAGTACCCTCCCACTGGTCCATCAACGAGTTTCCCAATTCACCAACACTATTAGGGGAAAGCTCCTTACAATCCCCAAGCTACACCAATTGTTCCTATTTTCGTGGCACCTCCACCCGCCACATTTCAAAGATCATCTAGCGAGATGGTGTTTCAGGATCACGACAACCAATACTATCCTCCTGAACCCACCTTCAGAGCTCCCGAGCCACATACCTATACCACTCACTTTGAGCTCCCGGCGAAAATTGAGAAGCCATCCAAGAGTTCGGAGCAGGAAGAGGTGCTTCGCAAAGTAAAAAGCCTGGAGCAGTCCTTCAGGAATATGTATGGGTTGGGCGGCCAAGTCAGTGTGGTCTATAAAGATCTGTGTCCTTTCCCCGATGTTCAGCTGCCATCGGGGTTCAAAATGCCAAAGTTTGATCTGTATGACGGGCATGGTGACCCAGTGGCCAAAGCGTGGTTTCTGCAGTAAGATGAGAGGGGCCGGTGGGAAAGATGAGCTGTTGATAGCATACTTTGGCCAAAGCTTGGGCGGGTTCGCACTGGAATGGTACACAAAGCAGGATCCTAGCAGGTGGTACACCTGGGACGACCTGGCGCAAGCATTTGCTGGTCACTTCCAATATAATCTTGAGATCATTCCTGATCATCTCACATTGCTAAAAATCGAGAAGAAGCCCGGAGACAGCTGTAGGGAATTTGGGTTCCGTTGGAGGGAGCAGGCTGCAAGAGTCGATCCTCTGATGAGGGAAGGTGAAATGGTGGATTACTTTTTGCAAACTTTGGAAACAACTTACTTTTGCCACCTAGTGACATCAGTTGGTAAATCCTTCAATGAGGTCGTAAAGATGGGCGGCATGATTGAAGAAGGACTCAAGTCCAACAAGATAATGAGTTATTCGGCGATCAAGGCCACCACTCAGGCTATCCAGAGCGGCACGAGAGGTGTGCTCGGGAAAAAGAAGAGAGAAGAAGTTGCAATAGTCGAAGCAGGTACTTGGTCCAGATCTAGAGGTCTTTCACCCTACTACCAGCCGAGACCCCACCGCCCGAATTACCCATACAACCATATAGCCCTCCACAACCATACTATCTACTACCAGAGCCACATTTTTCCGTCCATCACGCCCAAACATATACCCAACCTCTGGTGCACCAGCAATGGCGTGCACCGGCTCCCCAAAATACATACCCACCCCCACAAAACACATATCCACCCCCAAGGGCCTACAAAAATCCTCCAAGGTCAGATTTTCGTGGGAATCAAGCTTTCAGGAATAAGAGGATGCAGAAGCAGAGAACATTTACTCCGCTGGGAGAATCCTATACTACTCTTTTCCACAAATTGAGGCAGTTAGGCCTGTTGAATCCCATTGAGCCCAAAATGCCAGATCCCCTTCCTAAAAATCTGGACCATTCAGTGAGGTGTGAATATTGTTTGGGGGCACCCGGACATGATACTAAGAAATGTTGGAAATTAAAAACTATCGTGCAAGAGCTTATTAACATAAATAGGATCGAGGTTCAGGCGTCAGAGGCACCAAACATTAATCAGAATCCGTTGCCAGCGCACCATGAGGCCCACATGATCAAACTAGTGCACAAGGGAGGGGAGTTTAAGAAGCCCTCGCAAACAGTAATGGTGATCCGGGCTAATGAATCCAGTACAAAGGAAAAGCTAACCAATGAGAAGGTAGTTGTACAGCTGAAAAGTGTAGACACCAAGCCAGTTGTGGTGATGGAGAAAGGGTCGTCTATTGCTGCGAAGAAACAAGAGCCAGTCAATGTAGTGATACAGGGGGTATCAAGCACACCTGTGGTAGTCGTGAAAGGGGCCCGCAGGGAACCAGTTGCTATCAAGCCAGTAATACAGTTGCCAATAATCAGTGAGAAGGCCATGCCATGGACCTACAGCCAAGTGACAGTGATGTATAAGGGGAAGGAAGTTATGGAAGAAGTGTGTGAAACCTGAGGTCTAACTCGTTCGGGAAGGTGTTTTGCTCCCGCAAAGTTATGACGGTCCAATCCAGTAACAACAAAGAAACCAGTTACTAAGGAAGAGGCGGAAGAGTTCTTAAAGAAGATGAAGGCACAAGATTACTCCATTGTGGAGCAGCTGAGGAAGACCCCGACATAGATTTCATTGCTACCATTATTGATCCATTCAAACGAGCACCGTCGGGCGTTGATGAAAATTCTGAACGAAGCCCATATGCTGGATAAAATCTCTCTGAACCATCTGGAGAAAATAGAAAACAAGATTTTTGAGATGAACCGGGTGACATTTTCTGACGATGAATTGCCCGTGGAGGGTACAAAACATAATAGAGCTCTCTATTTGACCGTGAAGTATGAAGAATCGGTAGTCACTTGAGTACTGATTGATAATGGGTCCAGTGCCAATATCTGTCCTTTGTCCACCTTGAACAAACTAAAGGTTGATAATGACAGAATTCACAAGAACAGCATATGCGTTCGAGGGTTTGATGGTGGTGGTACAGACATAGTGGGTAAAATCATGCTTGAATTGACAATTGGTCTGGTCGAGTTCACCATGGAGTTTTAAGTGTTAGACGTTGCAGTGTCGTATAATCTTCTATTGGGACGACCATGGATTCACGCTGCCAAAGCAGTGCCTTCTACGCTACATCAGATGGTCAAATTCGAGTGGGATAGACAAGAGATCGTAGTACATAGGGAAGACAATACATGCACCGTAAGTGATGCCATTGTACCCTTTATAGAGACTGATGATGACAAGGGGCCGTGGGTTTACCAGGTTTTTGATACGGTTTCAGTGGATAAAGTTCCTGAAGGTGGAAGAATCCCACTTCCCAGAATAGCAGCTACAACTGTCATGGTAGCCTCGGAGATGCTGAAAAACGGGTTTGTGCCAGGAAAAGTTTTAGGGGCGGATCTTCAGGTATTGTTCAACTGGTTTCTTTGCCTAAGAATCTGGATACCTTTGGACTGGGGTTCAAGCCTACAACGGCAGATGTGAGATGAGCCTGCAAGATGAAGAAGAGGGCATGGGTCCTTCACAAGCCGATCCCGTGCCTGTCCCGATCTTTTGTCAGGCCGAGCATCAAAAAGCAATTTTTGTCCAAGGTTAAAGGTTCACTGTTTGGTGTAAATGTAGATTTGGATAAAGGTTTTAAACGACTATTTGCCGAAGTCAACATGGTAAAAACTGGGGAAGGATCCAGCAAGGTGGATGTGCAGTTTGTGGGGCCTAAGGCCAAGATCAACAATTGGATGGCTACTCCCCTTCCCATGTAGAGGGAGTCTTGGTAGTAGGCTCTGATTTTCCTTAATGTTTAGCTGGATTATTACAGGGTTGTAATCCAGTTTTCCTTTATTTTGTACTCGTCAAAGTGTGAAACCTTGTTATCTCGTACTTCAATAAAATAAAAGATTCTTCTTTGTTCCTTAGTTTATTTTAATTTTGTTTTCTTCTTTTCTTTTCCTGAACAGATCACTTTATACTGGTCTTAATGACATGGCATGCACGACGGATCTTCAACCTAGTCTAAAAAAATCAATCTGGTTCCGAACTAATAGTGCAAGAGGTAGAATATGATAAAGAGTCGGAATACGATGAGGATGAAGCCTTCGAAGAAATTAACAGAGAATTAAGCCAATATGAAGAGAAACCCAAGCCCAACTTAAATGACACGGAAGCCATTAATCTGGGGGATGCGGTTGACATTCAGGAAACTAAAATAAGCATCCACATTTAACCTAACATCAGGGAAGAATTAATCAAAGCACTTATTGAGTTCAAAGATGTTTTTGCATGGTCATATCACGACATGCCGGGTTTGAGCACCGATTTAGCGGTTCATAAATTGCCCACTAACCTGGCATGCCCTCCCGTCAAGCAGAAATTGAGGAAGTTCAAAACGGACATGAGTGTGAAGATTAAGGAAGAAGTAACCAAGCAGCTGAATGCAAAGGTTATTCGGGTTACTCGATATCCTAGTTGGTTGGCTAATGTGGTGCCAGTACCGAAGAAAGATGGAAAAATTAGGGTATGTGTTGATTATCACGATCTGAATAGAGCAAGTCCAAAGGATAACTTCCCATTACCCAACATACATATCTTGATCGATAATTGTGCCAAACGTGAGATCGGGTCTTTTGTGGATTGCTATGCTGGGTATTATCAGATTCTGATGGATGATGAAGATGCAGAGAAGACGACTTTCATCACGCCGTAGGGAACTTATTGCTATCGGGTAATGCCATTTGGTTTGAAGAATGCTGGGGCAACATACATGAGGGAAATGACTACTGTGTTTCATGATATGATACGCAAAGAGATTAAGGTATACGTGGATGATGTGATTATAAAATTCAAGCGTCAGGCAGACCACATAGGAGACCAAAGGAAGTTTTTTCAAAGACTTCGAACGTACGATATTAAGCTCAACTCTGCCAAATGTGCATTTGGTGTTCCATCCGAAAAGCTATTGGGATTCATAGTCAGTAGGCGAGGCATTGAGTTAGACCCGTCAAAGATTAAATCCATTCAGGA
Organism: Nicotiana glauca; assembly: GCA_026770625.1. Classification (NCBI taxonomy): domain Eukaryota; kingdom Viridiplantae; phylum Streptophyta; class Magnoliopsida; order Solanales; family Solanaceae; genus Nicotiana; species Nicotiana glauca. The sequence continues at coordinate 362,964 of MU755680.1, read as the reverse complement.
GATGCCACCTCCGAAGAACAAAACCGAAGTGATGAGTTTGTTGGGAAGATTGAATTATATCAGCAGGTTTATCGCTCAACTCACCGCGACTTCTGAACCCATTTTTTGGTTACTGAAGAAAGATGTTGCAATAGAATGGACGGAAGAATGTCAGGAGGCATTTGACTAGATAAAAGGGTATTTATCTAATCCACCTGTGTTGGTTCCACCCGAGCCAGGAAGACCGTTGATTCTCTATCTAACGGTCCTGGAGAATTCATTTGGTTGTGAACTGGGGCAACACGACATCACAGGAAGGAAGGAGCAGGCCATCTATTATCTCAGCAAGAAGTTTACGATTTATGAGGTTAAGTACACTCAACTTGAGAAGACATATTGCGCCCTAACTTGGGTGGCACAGAAGTTGAAGCATTATTTGTCATCTTATACTACTTAACCCCATATCTCGTCTGGACCAATTGAAGTATATTTTTCAGAAGCCTATGCCTAGAGGGAGCCTTGCAACGTGCCAGATTTTGCTTACGGAGTTCGACATTGTTTACGTGACTCGGATTGCGATGAAAGCACAGGCGTTGGCGGATCACTTGGACGAGAATCCGGTCGATGAAGAATATGAGCCGTTGAGGGCGTATTTTCCGAATGAAGAGGTGATGCATATCGATGAGCTAGAATTGACTGAAGAACCATGACGGAAGCTTTTCTGTGATGGAGCGGCAAACGCGAAGGGAATTGGAATAGGAGCGGTACTTATTTTTGAAAAAAGGCATCATTATCCTATTACAGCTCAGCTACGGTTCTATTGTACCAACAACATGGCTGAGTATGAGGCATGCATTTTTGGCTTACGGTTAGTTGCGGACATGGGGGTCCAGGATGTTTTGGTCTTGGGAGACTCGGACCTCCTGGTACATTAGATTCAAGGTGAAAGGGAAACACGGGATTTGAATCTCATACCGTATCGACAATGTTTGCATGATCTATGTAAACTGTTTCGATCAGTGGAGTTTCGGCACATCCCAAGAGTTCATAATGAGGTTGCCGATGCTTTGGCCACCTTAGCATCAATGTTGCACCATCCAGATAAAATCCATGTTGATCCGTTGCACATTCAGGTTCATGATCAGCACGCTTATTGTAACATGATATAGGAAGAACTAAATGGCGAACCATGGTTTTACGATGTCAAGGAGTACCTTAGGATGGGATATACCCGGCACAGGACACAGGAGATTAAAAGAGAGCCATTCGACGGTTGGCAAGAGGATTTTTCCTCAGTGGAGGGGTGTTGTACAAAAGAACACCAGACTTTGGATTGCTAAGATGTATAGATGCTAATCAAGCCACGACAGTTATGACGGAGGTGCATTCTGGAGTTTGTGGGCCACATATGAGTGGATATGTATTGGCAAAGAAGATTCTTCGAGCAGGATATTATTAGCTCACTATGGAGCGAGATTGTATCAGTTTTGTGCGTAAATGCCATCTATGCCAGATACACGAAGATCTGATTCATTCTCCACCGACAGAATTACACGCAATGTCATCACCATGGCCCTTTGTTGCCTGGGGCATGGATGTCATTGGACCTATCGAGCCGGCGGCTTCCAACGGTCATAGGTTAATTTTGGTGACCATCTATTATTTCACTATGTGGGTTGAAGCTAAAACTTTCAAGTCGGTAACCAAGAAAGCAGTGGTGGATTTCGTTCATTCCCATATCATCTGTAGATTTAGGATCCCGAAGGTAATCATCACGGATAGTGGTGCTAATCGTAACAGGAGTTTGATGAAAGAAGTATGTCAACAGTTTAAGATTACACACCATAATTCCACCCTGTATTGTCCCAAAGCGAATGGAGCGGTGGAGGCAGCCAACAAGAATATAAAGAAGATATTGAGGAAAATGGTAGAAGGGTCCAGACAATGGCATGAAAAGTTACCGTTTGTGTTGTTGGGTTATCGCACTACTGTTCGTACTTCAGTAGGTGCAACTCCTTATCTGGTGGTATATGGAACAGAAGCAATGATACCGGAAGAAGTTGAAATTCTGTCTCTCCGAACCGTCGCTGAGGGTGAGATTGATGATGATGAGTGGGTCAAAACTCGTTTGGAGCAGTTGAGCTTGATTGATGAAAAAAGATTGGCAGCAGTATGTCATGGCCAATTGTATCAAAAGAGGATAGCAAGAGCATACAATAAGAAGGTGCATCCCAGGAAGTTTGAAGTGGGGCAACAAGTGTTGAAACGAATCTTTCCGCATCAGGCCGAAGCAAAGGGCAAGTTCGCCCGGAATTGGCAAGGGCCATTTATTGTGACTAGAGTATTGTCTAATGGCGCTTTATGTTTGACAGATACTGAAGGAAGATGTATAGACATGGCCATCAATTCTGACGCCATCAAGAGATGTTATGTATGATTTCTTTGATTGTAAGTGTTGTTTGTTTATAGTTGGCATTGTATCGGAGAATGAAATGACGGAGGCAATTTGTTCTTCTATCCAAACACTTTAACCTTTGCCTCCCCTTTTGAGCCTTATTTATTCTTTCATACCCCTCTTTTGGAATCAGTAAGGAGAATGAAAAAAAATATATAATAACAACAAAAGAAAAGAAAAATCACAAGAAAACAAAGGAATTGGGAACTACGTTTGACCTGACTCCTCGAAGAGGATATGTAGGTTCCTCACGGCTCGGTCATAGTATAACAAAAATCAAAGGATCCCCAAGCAAGAAAACTGGGGCAGAAGTTGTGTTTGTAATTTTTGGAAAGAAAATTTGATTCCACGAGTTTTACCCATCAAAATTATTTTTAAACTTTTTGATACCCTTTGCTTTTAGCCATACACAAAAAAACCAATATTTATGTCCAAAAAGACCTCCCGATCGGTATCTGAGAAGCGCCAAGTCAGGCAAATGGAAGGCTGGAGTAACACTCTGGTCCCCAGCAGAAAAGAAATAAAATAAGAGAATTTATCTGTAACACCCCAATCCCCAGTTGAAAAGAAATAAAATGAGAGAGTCTTATCGGTGAAAACCTTCACATGCACCATAAGGTGATGGAAGTTGAGAGAAATAAAATGAGAGAGTCTTATCGGTGAAAACCTTCACAGACACCATAAGGCAACGGGAGTTGAGACAAATGAGAGAGTCTTGTTAGTGAAAACCTCTCGAAGGGCACTATAACACGACAAGGAATTAAAAGGGGGAAAACAAGATAAGCCTGACGGAAAGGACCCGTCGAGACATCAAGCAGAATAAAGATGTTGTTTCGGCAAAAGAGTTGGGTTGCGGGACCTTTGAAATTCAAAGTAGGGACATCAGAAAGATTGATTGATGTAAATAGACTGGGTTGATTAATCCAAAATGCACGACATGACCATTGGGATCGGTTATATCATTCATATAAGTTCTTTTATCTTTTTCTTCTCTTCAAACAATTGTTCAGAAAGATATTTCCTGTTCTACCTTTTGATGTCATCATTTTTTCATTTCTTTTGGTTAATAGTAGTTTGTTTTTAAGAAGGATTTTCAGAGCTTACTACCAGTTGCCAATATGGTGCAAAGTAAAGGGGGATAGGACATGTCGATGATAATGTGATGGGACGAGAAAGACGTCGTTATTAGACCAAATGATGGAGTGGTCTAAGATTTTGGGGAAAGTATAGAGTAAAGGTGGAAAGAAACAGTTGAGAAGTTTGTGAATAAGGAATCGTCAAGAAGGTCGGAAGTTATTGGCTAAGTTTCAAGATAGTCGTACAACGCAGAGCATGGAAAAGAGGAAAAGGGAAAACCATCCCCAGCAGGAGCACCAGAGCCCCACACTTTAAACTAACAAAGTTTTCTTTGATTTGAAACATGGATAAGAAATGTTATTGCTAGAGGAAAGACAGGCCACAAGGAAGATTATCAAACTGGGGCAGAAAATTTTCTTTCACTTTGAAAATTTTGTTGTAGACGAGTACCCATCAGAAAAGCAGGGGAGTCAATTCAAGTTGTAAAGAAAGCAATTTTGGGAGGAAGATAACACAAGTTTTAAAAGAAGTAGTTTTTCGAGGGAGGTTAACACAAGCTTCGGGGGAAGCAAGTTTCGAAGGAAGATAGTACAAGTTTTAAAGGAAGTAGATTCAAGGAAAAAGGAATAGCACAAGTTTTGAGAGAAGCCTTTTTGGAAGGAAGATAAGTTCTTAATGAAGTCAGGACCCCACCAGGAGAATGGAGGTATTTTATTTTTAGTGGTTAATTGAAGTCAGGAGCCCGCCTGGAGAATGGAGGTATTATATTTTTAGTGGTTAATTGAAGTCAGGAGCCCACCTGGAGAATAGAGGTTGTTATTTTCAAGTGTAGTTGAAGTCAGGAGCCCACCTGGAGAATGGAGGTATTATCTTTTAAGTCATAGTAAAGTCAGGAGCCCGCCTGGAGAATGGAGGTTGTTATCATTTTAAGTCGTAGTTGATGTCAGGAGCCCGCCTAGAGAATGGAGGTGTTATCTTTTAAGTCGTAGTAGAAGTCAGGAGCCCGCCTGGATAATGGAGGTTGTTATCATTTTAAGTCATAGTTGAAGTCAGGAGCCTGCCTGGAGAATGGAGGTTGTTATGCCTGCCTGGAGAATGGAGGTTGTTATATTTTAAGTTGTAGTCGAAGTCAGGAGCCCGCCTGGAGAATGGAGGTTGTTATATTTTAAGTTGTAGTTGAAGTCAGGAGCCCGCCTTAAGAATGGAGGTTGTTATATTTTAAGTTGTAGTCGAAGTCAGAAGCCCACCTGGAGAATGGAGGTTGTTATATTTTAAGTTGTAGTCGAAGTCAGGAGCCCGTCTGCAGAATGGAGGTTGTTATCATTTTAAGTCATATTTGAAGTCAGCAGCCCGGCTGGAGAATGGAGGTCGTTACATTTTAAAGTTGTAGTTGAAGTCAGGAGCCCGCCTGTAGAATGGAGGTTGTTATATTTTAAGTTGAAGTTGAAGTCAGGAGCCCGCCTGGAGAATGGAGGTTGTTATATTTTAAGCTGTGGTTGAAGTCAGGAGCCCGCCTGGAGAATGAAGGTTGTTATATTTTAAGTTATAGTTGAAGTCAGGAGCCCGCCTGAAGAATGGAGTTGTTATATTTTAAGTCGTAGTTGATAGTTAGGAGCCCGCCTAGAGAATGGAGGTATTATATTTTTAGTGGTTGATAAAGTCAGGAGCCCGCATAGAGAATGAAGGTTGTTATTTTCAAGTGAAGCTGTAGTCAGGAGCCCGCCTGGAGAATGGAGGTATTGTATTTTACGTTGTAGATGAAGTCAGGAGCCCGCTTGGAGAATGGAGGTATTATCCTTTAAGTTGTAATTGAAGTCAGGAGCTCGCCTGGAGAATGGAGGTTGCTATCCTTTTATGTTGTAATTGAAGTCAAGAGCCCGCCTGGAGAATGGAGATGTTATCTTTCCAGGTAGTTGTTGAAGTCAGTAACCCGCCCGGAGAGCGGAGGGTTACAACAAAAATCCCAAGCATAAATTCAAGTTCAGAAATGGAAGGAAAAACGATTCACAAGAAGGGAATATTACCAATTAAGTCAGAGATGAAGAAACATTAGAGGAAACAAGGCAACAAGAGACACAGGAAGAGCAAGTTGAAGATCTAGATAAGATTTTGTAATTCATAGGCTAGTTTAGTCTAGCTTCTTATTTTCTATTTATCATGGTGTAATAAGGAGGTCGGTAGGCAGTAGCAGCTACAACAACAGCAGTAACAGCAAAATCACAGTTCCACGGTAGTCCCAGCTACCAAAACTTCCCGAACTACATTGACTTGATTCCTTTTAAGCCAAGGATATGTATGAAACCTTTGAAGTAGAGGTTCGTTCAAAACTTTCAAAAATGCTTCACACGTCAAACGGGCAAAAGATTGCTCGTATCCGCTCACTTTATCTTTGCACGAAAACTCTTCGTGTTTCCGGACAAAGAGAGGCAGCTATGAGCACGAGATTTTTGCCCTATATGAGAATCACTCCCAAAACAAAAATCAAAATAAAATAATTTTGTTTGTTTACAATTGTTGTGAATTTTGTGTTATTTTTCTTGTATTGTTTGCATTCATTCGTGCATGTTTATGTGTTAAATTAAGAATAAAATACCAAAAATATGGCATTTGCATTTAGGATTTGATTTTTACATTTTTAGTTAATTAAAAAAATTGTTGTTTTGTCAAAAATAAAAAATCACAAAAATAATATACTTTGCATTTTAGCATTTAAGGTCTAGTTGTGTGATTTTATTTTAAATTGGTACTTAGTTATGTGTGATAATTATTATTAAGAGTGAATTAGTATTTTAAGATAATTTTGGATTTATAATCTAGGATTTTTTTTTTGTTTTAAAATTAGGAAATAAAAAGAAAAAGAAAAGAAACAAAACAAAAATAGAAGAAATCGGACCAGGCTAGTTTTACCCAGGGCCAAGCCAAAAATACCCTTACCTAGGCCTAAAACTAGCCCATACCCGTCCCTCACCTGACCCAATCTGCTCCATCACAAAACGACACTGTTTGGTCGTTAATTGATCCTGGCCGTCTAAGTTAATTAGATCAACGGCCAGGATTCAATCCCCTAATTTCAGTATACCCCCCAAACCCTTACCCCATTTTCATTTACCAAAAAAACCTCCCACCCCTTCGTCTTTCTCTCAACGAACCAGAGGACCCTGAAAACCCTAGCCACCACCCCTCCCTTTCGCCTGAAACCCGGCGGCCCCTTCTCCAATCCCCACCAAACTTACACCCTTTGACTGCTAGACCACCCTCGTCCCAAATACAACACCACTTTCACTCGAATTAAGCAAGAGCTCGTCAAATTTCGAATCAACTGAGCAAACCTTAGAAGAATCAAACCTGGAATCGGTTCGAGGGGGAAAAGTTGAGGTTTTAATCGACTTTAGTCGAGTGTTCTCAGTCGAGAACACTCGATTAAGGTCCGTTTTGACCTCAAAAGTTCAAGTCAAAGTTCAACTCGATTAAGGTACCTCGATTGTGATTCTGAGGTATTTCTTCTTCTGTCCTTTTATTTATTTTTTTTTGTTATTATTTATCGGATTGAGTTTCATTATAATTCTTCATTTCTATCAATTACCTCTTCCTTCTCTTTCGGACCCTTTCTCTAGTCAAGTTTTTCTCATTTTTGGTTGATTAGCATATGTTGAATCGATTAAATGGTTTCGTCGATTGGTCCGTTCATGCCTAAAGTTAATTTGTTCTCTCTGAGTTATTGGATGTTGTTTCATTTTTTGACCCTTATATGCTCAGCCTCAGAGCTCATAGTTAGTATACTATCTGTTCCTGCATTTTTGTTTAAGGTTAATTTAGAGTTATGATTTGTTCCCAATACAGTTAGCTTATTCCCATGTATGTGTGTGAATCAATTTTGACCTTAATAGTCCAGTCCGATTATTGTCCTAAATCATTGAATCCTTTATCTTTGCTTTGATGCTATTTGACCTTATTTGAGTAGTTTAAGTTGTTGATTGAGTTTGATTAAGGGAATTGGTTATAGATGATGGTTTTGGTAGAGATTGAACTGAGGATAATTTAGTGTAAAGGTTTGAACTGAGGCTTTAATTTGAAAGTAGAATGGAGAGTAACAGTATTTATCCCCTAGAGGCTACAGAGTTAGGAAAATCTTAACATCTATTCATTCTTGTCGTGCGACTTGATTTCTCACTGTTAATTGATCGTTCACTATGTTCTCTCGTAGGTGGTAAAAACATGTAGCGCTTCATCAGCTGACCAGCAGCCCGAGCCCCCAGTAGCAGCTCCTGCAAGGGGCAGAGGTCGAGGCAATGCTAGGGACCGAGGCAGAAGTAGGGCTTGGCCCAGAGCTCAAACATCAACACTAGGAGCAGAGCTTCAGGTTGAGTTTGACGATGAGGTTCCAGCCCAGACAGTTTCAATAGGACCAGCTCAGGTTCCATAGGGGTTCATCGCCACCCCGGTACTTCAGGATGCTCTGATCCGTCTAGTGGGCCTTATGGAGAATGTCGCCCAAGCAGGCTTGCTTCCTGTAGCACCAGCCATCTCTCAGGCCGGATAAGGAGCCCAAACTCCTCTTACTCGCACTCCGGAGCAGATGGCTCCCCAGTTTCAGACTCCAGCAACTCAGCCAATTGAGGTAGTTCAGCCTGGTATTGTGGCACAAATCGGAGAGGGACCAGCTATGTCTGTTGATGCCTTGTGGAGATTGGAAAAGTTCACCAAGCTCTTCAGTACTACTTTTGGTAGTACGTCTTCTGAGGATCCCCATGATTATTTGGACAACTGCTATGAGATTCTTCGGAACATGGGGATAGTGGAGACCAATGGGGTCGACTTTGCTGCTTTTTGTTTGTCTGGATCCGCCAAGACTTGGTGGAGAGATTATTGTTTGGCTAGACCAGCTGGGTCACCAGCTTTGACTTGGGATTAGTTCTCTCAGCTATTTCTGGAGAAGTTCCTTCCTATCACTTAGAGGGAGAACTATCAGAGGCAATTTGAGCGTCTCCAGTTGGGTTATATTACTGTTAAACAGTATGGACCAGATTTATTAACTTGTCCCATCATGCTCTTCTTATCCTTCCAAATGAGAGAGAGAGAGAGAGAGTAAGGAGGTTCATTGAGGGACTCGTCCAGCCTATTCGATTGTAGATGGCTAAGGAGACAGGGAGCGATATTTCTTTTCAGGATGCGGCCAAGGTGTCCAGGAGAGTTGATATGGTTCTATCACAGAGGTGTGGTCAGGGGTCTGACAAGATGCTTCGCCATTCGGGAAAATTCAATGGTGCCTCAACTGGAGGCAGATATTCTTTTGGTAGGGGCCATACTTCCAGGCCGTTTCATTCAGCACTTCAAGCTTCTCACGATGCTCCAGGTGGCTGTGGTTCTCATATGCAGTATTCTGATCAGTTTCCCTACAGTGCACCGCCAGCTCCTATCAGTGCACCACCGCTCCAGTGTTTTTAGGGTGGTCATTCAAGCCCTCGGGGTCATCAATCTCAGCAGCTGAAGGCCTGTTATACTTGTGGCGATACGAGGCATATTACTAGATTTTGAAGGCTCGGCATATGGTCGAGAAGGGGTGTTTGGCCTATTTGGCATATGTTCATGATTCTAGTGCTGAGGTTCCTTCTATGGATTCTGTGCCTATTGTTCGTGAGTTTCCTGATGTATTTCCTTCAAACTTTCCGGGTATGCCACCCGACAAGGATATTGACTTCTGCATTAATTTGGCTTCAGGCACTCAGCCCATTTCTATCCTGCTGTATAGTATGGCCCCGCCTGAGTTGAAAGAATTGAAGGAACAATTGCAAGACTTTTTTGATAAAGGCTTTATTAGACCCAGTGTCTTGCCTTGGGGTGCGCCGGTGTTGTTTGTTAAGAAGAAGGATGGATCGATGAGGATATGTATAGATTACCAGTAGTTGAACAAGGTTACAATCAAGAATAAGTATCCATTATCGAGGATTGATGATTTGTTTGATCAACTTTAGGGTGCCAAGGTATTTTTGAATATTGACTTGAGATATGGCTACCACCAATTGAGGATTAGTGCATCCGATGTCCCTAAGACAACTTTCCACACTCGATACAGGCATTTTGAGTTCTTGGTGATATTATTTGGGTTGACAAATGCCTGAACATATTTTATGGACTTGATGAACCGGGTGTTCAAGCCTTACTTGGATTTATTCGTGATAGTCTTCATTAATGATATTTTGATCTATTCCCGCAGCCGGGAGGAGCATGAGCACCATGTGAAAGTTGTTCTTTAGACTTTGAGATGTAGTATGTTGTATGCTAAGTTTTCGAAGTGTGAGTTCTGATTGAGTTCAATTGCATTCTTGGGTCATGTTATATTAGCACAGGGTATTCAGGTGGATCCGAAGAACATAAAGGCAGTCAAGGACTTGCCTAGACTTGCATCAGCTATAGAGATCCGGAGCTTCTTGGATTTTACAGGCTATTACCATCGGTTTGTGGAGGGGTTCTCATCTACTGTAGCCACGATGACCAGGTTGACACAGAAGGGTGCCCAGTGCAGGTGGTCGGACGAGTGTGAGGTGAGCTTTCAGAAGCTTAAGATAGCTTTAACTACGGCGTCAGTGTTGGTTTTACCGCAGGTTCAGATCCATATACAGTTTATTGTGAGACATCTCGTATTGGACTTGGTGCGGTGTTGATGCAGGATGGAAAGGTCATTGCTTCTGCTTCACAACAGTTGAAGATTCATGAGAAGAATTATCCAGTTCATGATTTGTAGTTGGCAGCCATTGTTCACGCATTGAAGATTTGGAGGCATTATCTGTATGGTGTGTCATGTGAGGTGTTCATGGATCATATGAGTCTACAGTATTTGTTCAAGCAGAAGGAGCTTAATTGGAGGCAGAGAAGGTGGTTGGAGCTATTAAAAGACTATGATATCACCATCTTATATCATCCGGGAAAAGCCAATGTGGTGGCCTATAGTTTGAGTAAAAAGTCAGCAGTATGGGTAGTCTTGCGTATATTCTGGTCGGCGAGAGGCCGCTTGATTTGGATGTTTAGGCTTTGGCCAATCAGTTCGTGAGGTTGGATGTTTCTGAGCCCAGTTTTGTTTTAGCTTGCATAGTCGCTCGTTCTTCATTACTGGAGCGTATCCAATATCGGAACTATGATGATCCTCATTTTCTTCTCCTTAGGGACACAGTACGGCACAAAGGTGCCAAGTAGGTTACAGTTGGAGATGATGTAGTTTTGAGGATGCAGGGTCGTATTTGTGTGCCTAATGTGGATGGACTTTGAGAGTTGATTCTAGATGAGGCCCATAGTTCCCGGTACTCTATTCATCTGTGCGCCGCTAAGATGTATTAGGATTTACGGTAGCATTATTGGTGGAGGCGGATGAAGAAGGATATTGTTGAATATGTAGCTCAATGTTTGAATTGTCAGCAGGTAAAGTATGAGCATCAGAGACCTGGTTGATTGTTCCAGAAGATTGGGATTCCTGAGTGAAAGTGGGAGCGTATCACTATGGACTTCGTTGTTGGACTCCCACAGACTCAGAAGAAGTTCGATGTAGTGTGGTTTATTATTCATATGTTGACCAAGTTGGCACATTTCATTCTTGTAGCAGTCCCCTATTCTTCCGAGAGGTTAGCTGAGATCTATATCAATGAGATTGTTAGACTTCATGGTGTGCCAGTGTCTATCATTTCAGACCGAGGTACGCAGTTTACCTCACATTTTCGGAGGGTAGTTCAGTTTGAGTTGGGTAGACGGGTCAAGTTGAGCACATCATCTCATCCTCAGACGGACGGGCAGTCCGAGGGTACTATTCAAATTTTGGAGGATATGCTCTGAGCTTGTGTCATTGACTGTGGAGGCTCGTGGGATCAGTTTTTGCCTTTAGCAGAGTTTGACTACAATAATAGTTACCAGTCGAGCATCCAGATGGCTCCTTATGACGCTTTATATGGTAGGTGGTGTCAGTCGCCGGTTGGATGGTTTGAGCCGAGACAGACTCGGTTGTTGGGTACGGATCTAGTACAGGATACCTTGGACAATGTCAGGATTATTTAGGATAGCCTTCGTACAGTTCAGTCCAGGCAAACGAGTTATACCGACCGTAAGGTTTGTGATGTGGCATTCATGGTCGGCAAACGGGCGTTGCTTCGGGTGTCGCTTATGAAGGGCGTGATGAGATTTGGGAAGAGGGGAAAGCTTAGCCCTAGATTCATTTTCCCGTTTGAGATTCTCTATCGAGTGGGAAAGGTGGCTTATAGACTTGCATTGCCGCCAAGTTTATCAGCTGTGCATCCAGTGTTTCATGTGTCCATGCTTCGAAAGTATCACACCGATCCATCCCACATATTAGACTTCAACATTGTCTAGTTGGAAAAGGACTTGTCCTATGACGAGGAGCCGGTAGCTATTATAGACCGGCATGTTCATTAGTTGAGATGGAAGAGTTTCCCTTTTGTTCGTTTTCACTGGAGAGGTCAGCCTATTAAGGCAACGACCTGGGAGTCTGAGTCCGATATGCGGAGCCGATATCCCCATCTTTTCTCCGACTCAGGTATTTCTTTCTTATGTCCGTTCAAGGACCAACAATTATTTTATAGGTGGAGAATATGATGACCCAAAAGGTCATCACTTGTTTTGAAAGTAAATTCTGTGTTTCGAGACCTTAAAACCTCTTTTTATCTCACCTCGATAAGCATGCGTAGTCCGAACGCGTTTCTTGAAAACTTTTATGTGAAAACTAAGTAAAATAAGGAAATTGGCTTTTAAAATTAAATAATATTGACTTTGGTTAAGATTCTTGGTAAACGAACCGATACCCTTGATCTGACGGTCCCGTTGGGTCCATAGTAAAATTTAGGACTTGGATGTATGCCCGGAATCAGATTCCGAGGTCCCAAGCCCGAGAAATGATTTTTTAAAGAAAATTATTTTTTGGAAAATATAAAGGCTTTTAGAAGTGAATAGATGTGATTCTCAATGTTATCGGGCCCGTATCTTGGTTCCGGAGCCCGGTGCAAGTTTGATATAATAATTTAATTGAACCTGTGAAATATGGTAAAGATCGGAATTGATTTTGTATAAATTGGACCTTTATTTGAGAAAATAGTAATTTTGATGTTCTTTAGTGATTTCATGAATTTGAGGTTGAATTCATAGTTGTTGATATTATTTGGATGATTTGACCGTACGAGCAAGTCCGAGTGAGTTTTGGATAGGCCAGGGAGTGAAGTTGGACTTAGGAAGAGTTATTTGTCACGCCCCAAATTCGAGGAACATGACCGGCGCCAGACCGGGTAGCCCCCGTCAAGCAGACATGAGTGCCTTTCCTAACCCACGTGATACCCCATATTTTCCTTACTCAATATTCCAAGGACTAGCCATATAATTAATTTAGAACACCCTTTTTTCCCCGCAAAACATACATACATACATAATAGTTAGTGAAATTACCAATTTGTTACCCAACAAATGAAACATGGATATACATAAGCTTCTAACCCACATCCACTGTCTACGGAGCCTCTAAAAGTACAACAGGATAATACAGTATTAGCCGGTAACAAGGCTCTGGCTATACCTTACACAAAATCAAAATAAAACTCCGGACACAAGCAGCCTGAGCCACGCAAGGCCCCGAGAGGAGTGGGGCTCACCAAAAAGCTAATGGAAGACGAAGGGGGAGATACGATCGGTGGGCTGGAGTACCTGCCGCGGATCCATCTACAATCATAACACGAATGTAGCGCCCCCGGCAAGAGGGACGTTAGTACATTTGAATTGTACTGGTATGTACAACAAACTTTACCCTGAGTAACCTCAAACCATACACAAGTAACATGCAATAGAGGAAACAATAATTGAATACACTTAAGGAAGACAATCAAGGCAAACAAGTTAACAATCTCTCCTTTTCCACATCATCATTTCCACATTATTAATTTCACAATTTTCTCATATTTCGTTTCAATAGTGATATCAATTACTTTCCACCCTTATTACCTCGGCCACCCTTATCACCACAGCCCACACCTTATTACTTCGTGTTGTGTTGCGCAACCCGATCCCACCGAGCAATCACAATTCACAAACAATACCACAACAATAAAAATTTACAAGGATAACAACGAGAAGTTTCAAGAGCAACAACCACAAATCTCAATAACAACAACACATCTCAAGGACCAACATCACAGCTCACAAAGGGTTTTATATGACTATCAATGCCATTTCAATCTTTTTTTTTCAACAGCCCGTTGTACCATTTAAATCACAACAATAATTTCCTCGACTAGCCACCAAAGATGTTACCACAGTTATTTCAATTGCACAATTTTGATTACTTTCCAGCATTTATTCCACAGTTCTTACCACATAACACATACTACTCACAAGAGTTTAACTTCACAACTAATCCATAATGATATCACGTACCAAGTATTTGGACACCAAACAAGGCAATTTTACAAAGGTTAAAGTTAGTCATACATACATGGAGGTGAATTCCTTTTTAATTTCTACTTCCAATTCACCAAAAATCTAGCACTGTCAATATAGTGCACAAATTAATACACATAACTTAGAATTCAAGGCCCAAAATCACTACTCGAACATATTTAGGTTATTAACCCCTTCCTTGCACAAGTTTTTACTCTCACCTAATTACTCCTACTAGATTTTAGGTTTTAATAGACATGCATGTATGATTTCAACCATTATTTTCAAGGACCAATGCATGAGACTCCCCCTAGTTTAAACCTGAAATTCAATGAAAAGGGTTAGGGATTTTACCTGCAAAAAAAAGGGGGATGAAGAAAGCCTTGAAATTTCCCGGCCCGGATAGTTTTGAAAAATCAAATTTTGGAGAAGATGACCTTCTCTCTCAAGACCCTCTCTTCCTCTATCTTATTTTGTGTAGAAGCTCGTTAAAGAATGAGGGGTTTGGTGTTTTATTACAAAGGGGTCGAGTTTTAAAATTTAGGAAAATAGAGGCTCGAGCAAGATCTGCGGTCTCATTCTGCAATCACATAATTGAAATGCGGTTCGCAGATGGGACCGCAGATTGGACCGCAGAAATGCACCCAAAACATCGAAGGGTCTACTTAGGTCTGCGACAGGAATGCGGTCCGCATTCATATTATGCGGTCGCATTTTGCACCGTAGAATTGACCTTCACGAATCCTTGAGGAATTTATGCGACGATTATGCAGTCCGCATATTGATTATGCGATCGCATATAGGACCGCATTTTCAACATCAATTTTGACAATCTTCTGCTTCACTCTGCGGCAGAAATGTGGTCTGCATAGCTGATATGCGACTGATTGCGGACCGCATAATGGAAATTTTATGGAAAATTGATTCTTTTGATTTTTAAGTGCAAAATCAGTAAAAAGGGTCCGAACCGCGGTGAGCAAGCTCGCCGCGAAGAATTCTGCACATTCCTAACATGTATTCGGACCTTGGCACTACAAGCTACTAGGTTTTTAGCACAAGATTTTACGGGGCCTTACATCCTCCCCCACTTAAAATCATTCGTCCTCAAATGAAGATTTTTGAGAATCAGGTGGTTTGAAAAGCATGATATGCAGACTCTCTAAATTTTCGCTAACTCCCACATTTTTAGAAACATTTCGCCAGAGTTTCCTTTGTATTATGGACATATCTACCTAACATAGGGCCCTCGAAACACAAATTCCAAACACCATAACAGGATTACAACCATCCCTACAACTGTCATACAATTTCCTACCTTAAGAATTGCACACATTTTATCACTTGATACGTTTTTCTTATGAATCAGTTATCTGAATGAGTTCCACATAATCTAACCATTTCAACATACTACATGCATACAAGTAATTTCTTACCAACTTATACAACCATTAATTGATTAATTATCACAAGATTCTTTGTCAAGCTTTCATTTTGCGAAAGAGATGTTCACATGACTTAAAACAATCACAACATCTATAAGTCTTGCACAACTAGAGGAACTTCACTAGTATTAGGAAGGAAACAACTCGGACACAATAATAGTTTTTTAGAGATAGAAAGGTCACATAATTTCTTCTAAACTTGACCAAACAGATGGGGATATTTCTCTTTCATTTCCTTCTCCACTTCCCACGTAGCTTCCTCACTCCGCCACAACACCTTGACCGAGGCAACTTCCTTATTTCTCAACTTACAGACTTGTCTATCAAGAATGGCAACCAAAACCTCTTCATACGACATCTCTTCATTAACCTCGTTAGTCTCGACTAGAACGGTGGTGGATGGATCTCCAACCACTTTCTTCAACATGGACACGTGGAACACCGGGTGCACTAATGATATTTCGGGAGGCAATTCCAACCTATAGTCCACCTGCCCTATCCTTTGAACAATTCGATATGGCCCGACATACCTAGGACTCAACTTACCTTTCTTCCTAAAGCGCATGATTCCCTTCATAGGGGATACCCTCAAGAATACCCAATCATTAACTTGAAATTCCAATTCCCTTCGACGAACATCCGCATAGGACTTTTGGAGACTCTGAGCAGTCTTCATCCTTTCCTGAATGATTTTAACTTTCTCCATAGCCTAGTGTACAAGATCTGGCCCTATCAATTCTGCTTCACCCACTTCGAACCACATAATTAGAGACCTATACCTTCTTCCGTATAATGCCTCAAATGGGGCCATCTGAATGCTAGCATGAAAGTTGTTAATGTAAGCAAATTCTATAAGGGGCAGGTGATCATCCCAATTACCTTTGAAGTCCAAGACACAAGCCCGCAACATATCTTCAAGCGTCTGAATAGTTCTTTCTGTTTGACCATCGGTCTGCGGATGGAAAGTCGTGCTGAGATTCACCTGGGTACCTAAACCTTGCTGAAATTTTTTCCAAAAATGAGCTGTGAACTGAGCCCCTCGATCCAAAATAATAGAGAGCGGAGTACCATGAAGCCTCACTATTTCCTTGATGTACAACCGAGCATACTATTCTGCGGTATCGGTGGACTTGACTAGCAAGGAGTGAGCTGATTTGGTGAGTCGATCCACTATCACCCAAATTGAGCCAAACTTTCGCTGAGTGCGAGGTAATCCTACCACAAAATCCATGTTGATCATCTCCCACTTCAATATTGGTATTTCCATAAGCTGGGTTAACCCACCGGGCCGCTGATGCTCAGCTTTTACTTGCTGACAATTCAGACATTTAGATACAAAGTCATCCACACCCCTTTTCATAACGTTCCACCAATAAATTTCCTTGAGATCGTGATACATTTTCGTAGAACACGGGTGCACCGAATACCTGGAATGATGAGCCTCCGCCATTACTCTCCCCCGAAGATTATCCACATCTGGAACACATAGCCTTCCTTAACATCGTAGCATATCATCATTGTCGTCGAGTGAAAATGCCGAAGTTTTGTTGTTCAGAACTGCCTCCTTCATTTGTGCCAATGCTGGATTGATGAACTGTTTTTCCTTGACTTCCGCTACAAGTGATAATTCTGCTCTATTACACACTATGACTTCCTCCTCATTTGGGGTCGAAATGCAAACCCCAAGACTGGCCAACTGATAGAACTCCCGAGCTAGGAGCCTCTAATCCACCCCCAAGTGAGCCAAACTACCCATGGATTTTCGACTGACGGCGTCGGCCACAACATTCGCCATACCCATATGGTATAAGATGTTCATATCATAATCCTTAAGCAATTCTAACCACTGCCATTGCCTCAAATTTAACTACTTCTATTTGAACAAATATTGGAGACTCTTGTGGTCTGAGAACACATCCACATGGACCCCATAAAGATAGTGCTGCCATATTTTTAAGGCAAATACAACTGCTGCAAGCTCCAAATCATGTGTCGGGTAATTCTTCTCGTGATTCTTGAGTTGCCTTGAAGCATACGCTATAACCTTCCCACACTATATCAATACACAACCCAAACCAACCCTGGAAGCATCATAATAGACCACAAATTCTTTCGTACCTTCCGGCAAGGTCAATATCGGTGCCGAGGTCAACCTTGACTTTAATTCCTGAAAACTTCTCACAAGCATCGGACCATTGGAACTTAATTACTTTCTGCGTCAGTTTAGTCAGTGGGGAGGCGAGGGTAGAGAGTCCCTCTATAAACCTCCAGTAGTACCCGGCTAAACCTAAGAAGCTACGAACCTCCATCGGGGTCGTTGGTCTAGGCCAATCCTTCACCGCTGCAATATTTTAGGGGTCCACCTGAATCCCCTCACTGGAAACAACATGACCTAGCAAAGTGACGGACTCCAACAAAAATTCACATTTTGAGAATTTAGCGTACAACTGGTGCTGATGAAGAGTCTGCAAAACTGCCTTGAGGTGATAGGCATGATCCTCCCAGCTTCGCGAATAAACAAGAATGTCGTCAATGAAAACAATCATGAAAGAGTCTATAAATTGCTTGAATACCCGATTCATAAGATCCATAAAAGTTGTCGGGCGTTGGTTAGCCCAAAAGACATGACCAAGAATTCAAAGTGACCATAGCGAGTTCTGAAAGCGATCTTGGGAATATCCTTCTCCCTAATCTTTAATTGATGATATCTTGACCGTAGATCAATTTTGGAGAAGAATCTTGCACCTTGCAATTGGTCGAACAAATCATCTATCCGAGGCAAATGATACTTATTTTTTATGGTGACTTTGTTGAGCTGCCGATAATCAATACACATCTGGAGCGACCCATCCTTCTTCCTGACAAAAAGAACCAAAGCACCCCACGGTGACACACTCAGTCGTATGAACCCCTTCTCTAATAAATCCTTCAACTGCTCCTTTAACTCTATTAACTCTGTTGGCGCCATTCTGTATGGAGGAATAGATATTGGCTGGGTATCTGGCAATACATCAATCCCAAAATCAATCTCCCTATCTGGTGGAATTCCTGGGAGCTCATCTGGGAACACTTAAAGAAACTCGTTCACAATCGGTACGGACTCGAGGGCAGACACTTCTGATGTGGTGTCAGCCACCCAGGCCAAATGATAGATACATCCCTTTTTAATCATCTTTGAAGCTTTAAGGTAGGAAATAAACCTACCCTTCGGCACCACACCATTTCCCTTCCACTCAGTAACTGGCTCATTAGGAAACTCGAGCCTCAGGATTCTCGTTCGGTAGTCGAGTTTGGCAAAACATGCATAAAGCCAGTCCATTCCCATAATAACATCAAAATCTACCATTCCAAGCTCGACAAGATCGGCCGTAGTAATACGACCAGACATCGCAACAACACAATTCCTATAAACTCGCGTGGCAGTGATAGTATCACCAACCAGAGTCGATACAGAGAACGACTCATGAAGCTGTTCGGGTTCTACCCCAAAGCTTGAAGCAATGAATGTGGTGACATAAGACAAAAGGGATCCCAGATCAATAAGAGCATAACAATTAATGGCCTGAACAGACAATATACCTATAACCACATCTGGAGAAGCCTCTGCACTCTGGAAACAACTCAAAGCACAGAACCGACTGGGTCCACCTCTACTACGAGCTCATCCCCTAATTGTACCACGTCCCGCCGGGGCTGGAGGAAGTACATATGATGTAGCGACTGAAAAACCGAATGACTAAGCAGATCCCCTAGCCATGTCCTGACTGCGCATATGACAGTCTCGCTGAACGTGACCTCTCACCACGCATCTGAAACACACTGGGATATCAAAGCAGCAAGTATCTGTATGGAATCTCCCACACTTGGGGCATGGAGCCCTTCCATGCTGCTGTGATCTCTTTCCCGAACGACCAGACTGATGGGGCTTCCTACTAATGAACCTAGTCTCATGCGGCTGCTCTCCTGGTAACTGTGCAGAGATGGTGGTGCGCTTGCTGAGGACTGAGCATATGAATGGGACGGCCCTGACGACCCTCTCCCCTAAGCTGATCTCCCTGAGTGGCCCGCTGATCGGGCCCTGCTGCTATTCTCTCTTTCCGCATGAATCTTCAATTTCCTAGCCTCTGTGGCTTGAGCGAATACCACAATATTTCCATAGTTCATGTCCGAGTGTAAGGCCGCTATAGCAGCCTCATTCACCACTAATGGACTAAGGCCATGAACGAATAGCCGAATTCTAGCTGCCATGGTCAGTACTAACTGAGGAGCATACTTGGACAATCTTTCGAACTCCATGTGATACTCCCAAACACTCATGCTGACCTGCTTGAGGGTCTCAAACTCAGTGGCACGGGCTGCTATTGTCTCAGCAGGCAAGAATTGGTCCATGAACGCATCTACAAACTCATCCCATCTGGCTGGAAGTCCTCCCTCCCCACTGGAGTCCTCCCACATCTCGAACCATGAATACGCTACTCCCCTTAATATATATGATGCCAACTCAACTCCCTCTATCTCTGAAGCTTTCATCATTCAAAGGGTCTTATACATGTCATCAAGGAATTCCTGCGGATCGACCTCTAGGTCAGTGCCTGAGAACTCTGGGGGGGCTAGCCACAAAAATGGGTTAACTCTGGAACCGACTGAATCTCCCTGTCCGCTAGAGGATGCAGGGGCACCCTGGGATCTCTGGACCTAAGCGGACACTAACTGGGTCAACATACAAATGGCTCCTATAAGGTCCACATCAGAACCCTCGGGACCAGGAGCTGGGATGGTGCCAAAATCAGGAATATCGGCGGGAGGGATGGTGGCACCCTCTACCNCAGTGCCTGAGAACTCTAGAGGGGCTAGCCGCAAAAACTGGTTAACTCTGAAATTGGCTGAATCTCCCTGTCCGCTAGAGGATGTAGGGGCACCCTGGGATCTCTAGGCCTGAGCGGCCACTAACTGGGTCAACATACAGATGGCTCATGTAAGGTCCACATCAAAAGCCTCGGGACCAGGAGCTGGGATGGTGCCAGAATGAGGAATATCGGTGGGAGGGATTGTGGCACCCTCCGCTGCTGCAGGAACAGGAACATGCTGGTCTAGGACAGACGGTCCAGGTAGGTTCAAGGCCGGGGAGTCACTCTCATCCACGGCATCAGGTACATGATTCATAGCCTCACTCGTGGTGGTATTGGCCCCAAGGCCGAGTCTAGCACTCTTCTTAGGTGCCATTGCTGAAAAAGTTCGGAACAAAGCACAAGTTAGATATAGATACTTTCACATTTCACTTCACCGCACGATACAGAATAACAAAGAGTGGGAAACTTTCCTAAATGTCCATGCAGCCCCCCACTTATAGATGTGGTCGACTTCACACCGATAAGTAGGGCTCTACCAGACACGACTCCGAGATATCCTAGGACTCCTTTAAACCTTAGGCTCTGATACCAAGTTTGTCACGCCCCAAATTTGAGGAACATGATCGGCGCCCGACTGGGTAGCCCCAATCAAGCGAACCTGAGTGCCTTTCCTAACCCACGTGATACCCCATGTTTTCCTTACTCAATATTCAAAGGACTAGCCATATAATTAATTTAGAACACCCATTTTTTCCTGCAAAACATACATACATACATAATAGTTAGGGAAATTAACAATTCGTTTCCCAACAAATCAAACATGGATACACATAATACAGTATTTGCCGGTAACAAGGCTCCGGCTATACCTTACACAAAATCAAAATAAAACTTCGGACACAAGCGACCTAAGCCACGCAGGGCCCCGAGAGAAGTGGAGCTCACCAAAAAGCTGATGGAATACGAAGGGGGAGCTATGATTGGTGGGCTGGAGTACCTGCTGCGGATCCACCTACAATCATAACACGAATTTAGTGCCCCCGGCAAGAGGGAGGTCGGTACATTTGAATTGTACTGGTATGTATAACAAACTTTACCCTGAGTAACCTCAAACCATACACAAGTAACAGGCAATAGAGGAAACAACAATTGAATACACTTAATGAAGACAATCAAGGCAAACAAGTTAACAATCTCTCCTTTTCACCATCATCATTTGCATATTATTAATTTCACAATTTTCTCAGATTTCGTTTCAATAGTGATATCGATCATTTTCCACCCTTTATTACCTCGACCACCCTTATTACCTCGGATACCCTTATCACCATAACCCATACCTTATTAATTCGTGTTGCTGCGCGCAACCCGATCCCACCGAGCAATCACAATTCACAAACAATACCACAACAATAATAATTTACAAGGATAACAACAAGAAGTTTCAAGAGCAACAACCACAAATCTCAATAACAACAGCAACACATCTCAAGGACCAAC
Organism: Nicotiana glauca; assembly: GCA_026770625.1. NCBI lineage: Eukaryota > Viridiplantae > Streptophyta > Magnoliopsida > Solanales > Solanaceae > Nicotiana > Nicotiana glauca. The sequence continues at coordinate 341,242 of MU755680.1, read as the reverse complement.
AACACAGTTCCCGAAGGGTTTTACATGACTATCAATGCCATTTCCATATTTTTTTTTCAACAGCCCGTTGTACCATTTAAATCACAACACAATAATTTCCTCGACTAGCCACCAAGGATGTTACCACAGTTATTTCAATTGCACAATTTCGATTCCTTTCCAGCATTTATTCCACAGTTTTTACCACATAACACATACTACTCACAATAGTTTAACTTCACAACTAATCTATGAAGATATCACATACCAAGTATTTGGACACCAAACAAGGAAATTTTACAATGGTTAAAGTTAGCCACACATACCTGGAGCTGAATTCCTTTTTAAGTTCTACTTCCAATTCACCAAAAATATAGCACTGTCAATATAGTGCACAAATTAATATACATAACTTAGAATCCAATGCCCAAAATCACTACTCGAACATATTTAGGTTATTAACTCCTTCCTTGCACAAGTTTTTACTCCCACCTAATTACGCTTACTAGATTTTAGGTTTTAATAGACATGCATGTTTGATTTCAACCATTATTTTCAAGGACCAATGCATGAGACTCCCCCTAGTTTAAACCTGAAATTCAATGAAAAGGGTTAGGTATTTTACCTGGAAGAAAAAGAGGGATGAAGAAAAGCTTGAAATTTCCCGGCCCGGATAGTTTTGAAGAATCAAATTTTGGAGAAGATGACTTTCTCTCTCAAGACCCTCTCTTCCTCTCTATTATTTTGTGCAGAACCTCATTAAAGAATGAGGGGTTGGGTGTTTTTTTACAAAGGGGTCGGGTTTTAAAATTTAGAAAAATAGAGGCCCGAGCAAGATCTACGGTCGCATTCTGCGATCGCAGAACTGAAATGCGGTCCGCATATTGGACCTCAGAAATGCACCCAAAACTCTGAAGGGTCTGCGACAGGAATGCGGTCTGCATTCCTATTATGCAGTCACATTTTGCACCGCAGAGTTGACCTCCATGAATCCTTGAAGAATTTATGCGACGATTATGCGGTCCGCATATTGATTATGCAATCGCATATAGGACCGCATTTTCAACATCAATTTTGGTAATCTTCTGCTTCATCGTACGGCAGAAATGCGGTCCGCATAGCTGATATGCGACCGCATTACGGACCGCATAATGGAAATTTTCTAGAAAATTGATTCTTTTTATTTTAAAGTACAAAATCAGTAAAAAGGGTCCGAACTACACATTCCTAACACATATTCGGACCATGGCACTACGAGCTACTAGGTTTTGAGCACAAGATTTTACAGGGCCTTACATTACTAGTATCTAATATTTTTGCCCACTCCTCTGACCTCGCAATTGCGAACCTAGCCTGGGCAGGCCTTGGTCACAAATGCGACCCTTTCTCGCAAATGTGACATCACAAATGCGACTAGTCCCTTGCAAATGCGAAGGTGACATGATTTTCCCATGGTCGCAAATGCGACAAATTCTTCATATTTGCGAAGATAACAGGTCCTGAAGGGGATCGGAATTGCGAACTCTGGTTGCAATTGCGACATCCGCGACTAGTTAATTTGGACTTAGACGCGTTTTTCTTCATTTTTCAAACTCCCTCAAACCCTAAGCTCTCTTGGGCGATTTTCTAAAGAAAAGTTCTTCTTCAAATCGATTGTAAGTCATTTCTAACTCATTTTCCTTAATCTATAACATCTTTTCACATGATTTCAACTCAAAATCAAGGTTTTTCATGGGGAAAATTGGGTGTTCTGGATAGAACTTAAAATTTTCAAATTTTGGGAATTTGGACCTCGATTTGAGGTCCGATTTCGAAACAAATTATATATTTGAGTTCGTGGGTGAATGGGTAATCGAGTTTTAGTCAAACCTCAAATTTTTTACCATGTGAAGCAGATGTAGAAATGAGAAGAGGTTTATGATATTGTCTCCCTTACCGGAATGTTATTTCTTTTGATATTATCTCCCTTGCCGCGGTGTTATTACTCATGATATCGTTTCTTGCTGGTGTATTATTGTTATGCTATTGCTCCCTTGTCGGGATTTTACTGTGATTACTGATTCACTTGCCCAAATTGATTTGTGATTTTTGCTTGAGTGAGGAAGTGTGTAAAGCACGAAGGGTGATGTCGTACATGATTTTGAGAGTGTTAATGCACGAAGGGTGATGTCGTGCTGATATTGTGAGGTAAAAGCACGAAGGGCGATGTCGTACCGCATGATGTACAATGTCGAGCCATGATATGAGTGATAATGCACGAAGGATAATTCCATGCCATAATTATGTGAGGTGAAAGCATGAAGGGTGATGCCGTGCCGACTATATTTATTATTATAGTGAGAACGAGATTTAAAGCACGAAGGATGATGCCGCGCACTTGTTCTTGATATTCCTGATTCTTGCTCATAATTGAATTATGATGTTCATTACATTTATCTATTAGTTTTCAGTGGTTACTTGATATTCCCCGCATGACATTTCCCCCTCCTATCTTTCACTATAAATTTCTGCCTTTATTTTTTTGTTGTATATGATTTAACTGCACAGGTTTATTTGGTAGTCAGATCCTAGCCTCGTCATCACTTTGTCGAGGTTAGGTTAGGCACTTACTAGCACATGTGGTCGGTTGTGCTAATACTACACTTTGTATTGAGTGCAGATCCCGGTGCTGCAACTTTTGGACCACAGTGAGGTTGCTGCCTTCAGTCCATCAGACTACCCGAGGTAGTCCTGCAGGCGTCCGCATGCCTTGGCATCTCCTTCTATCTTTCCATACTGCCTCTTCTATGTATTTCAGAAACAACTTGTATTTATCTTTTGAACCCCTATTTGTAGTACTCCTGGACAGTCTCTGATATTGTGACATCAGATTTGGGTAGCTTATGTTTAAGGATTGATATCGGTATTATTATTAAATTGTTACATGTCATTCTTCCGTTTTATTATTTCCGCTGTTTATATAACGTTAATTTACAACTGTCAAAGGATTGAAAATGGAAAAGGTAAAATAATTGGAATAATCGGCTTGCCTAGCTTTCACTAGTAGGTGCCATCACGACTCCCAAGGGTGGAAAATTTGGGTAGTGACAAATATGCCCTTGTACTATATGAAATTGAGCACATTTGGCCTTCATTAATACTTTAGCTCAGATATGCCCTTACCGTCACATAGTTGGTCGAGATATGTACTTTCCGAAACAGAATCCACCCAAACGAATTATCTCTTATTGTAATTGTATTAAAGTGTATTACATATAATATTTACTTTTTATTGATATTTTTTTTTCTTTACCTTTATCTTTTCTTTCTTGTTTTTTCTTTTCTTCTATTTTCTTCTTTCTCCCATATCCGATTTCCTCCATTGCTGATGCCTCCTCCATTTTCGTCACCAATATCACATAGCAAAACTCATGAATTCCTGCTAATTTTACTATCACAAACTCCACAGGTTCTTCTGACCTATAGGAGATGAAAATTATTGGAGAATATTTTTGATGGTGTTAATTGAGTGAAAGGTAGGATATGGTTATTCAGATTTTGAAGGTCTTGTTCCATTCAGATCAGAAGCTCCACAGTTAACAACACTTTCAAAATTTGAATTACTATATCCTACCTTCACCAAAAAAAATTCTCCGATAATTTTTATCTCCTTCTTTTCAGAATAACCGGAGTTCACAAAAGCTTTTGGTGATGTAGGTTTTGTTTTTAGGAATAAAATCACATGAATTAAGGACGGAAATCGGATATGGGAGAAAGAAAGAGAAAAAGAAAACAGAAAAAAATAAAGAAAAGAGACATGTAAGGGAAAAAAAAGTACTAATAATAAGTAAATAATGCTTACTTTAATACACTTAAAGAAAGAGCTAATTAATCAGTTTGGATGGATTTGCATTTCGAAAAGGGATATATGGACCAACTATATGATGTAAGGGCATACATGGGCTAACTATGTGATAGTAAGGGCATATACGAGCTAAATTATTAATGAAGGACAAATATGCACAATTTCGTATAGTACAAATGTCACGACCCAAACCCCGATCCGGTCGTGATGGTGTCTCTCGTAAAGACAAGGCCAACCAACAAACCCATTTCGCCTTCTCAGGATAGTTAAATATTAATAAACAGTTTTAGCATAATTAAATAACCTAAGTCTAAAAATAATTTCTTTATTAAGTGCGGATTACAACCCAAACACAACCCAAACTGGGGTGTTACAAGTCACAAGCATCTATTAGAGTACAACTACAACTACAAGGCCTATACAAAATAGGACTGATAAACAAAAGGATGAAATGCGGTGCTGCGAACGTCGACAATCATCTCGCTGAACTCCGATAACTTCGCCTCCGATCAGCTCAAACCCGCTACCAGGGAATAAATACCTGCATCTGCACACGAGGTGTATGGAGTAAAATGAGTACTCCAACTCAGTGAGTAATAAAGGAAAATAATAACAGAGTAGTAAAAAATCACGTAAAACAAACTATCATGCTGTATAGAGTAGTGTAAAACCCTTTGAGAAAAATAGTGCAGCTATGAAATTTTTAAAAAAACATTTTAGCTCAGTTTAAACCTTTTTTTTTAAATCGACTTTTCTCAACGGTTACGCAAATGAATGCAAAAGAAATAATGCTGATACGCACAGAAATCCGCCCCTAGGGCACAACACTCAATTAATAGATAATGCCAGGCAATCAAGTGGATATCACATGACGTAGCACAAACAACAGATAATGGCAAACAAATGAAATAAAGTAAACACTTAGAACAGTACCACCACCGATGCGACGTGCAACCCGATCTATGTATCGCTGCAGCGTGCAGCCCGATCTGTATATCTTGTCGATGGTGCTCACTAGGGGTGTGCAGACTCTAGGAAGGGCCTCTTACGGCCCAAGCGCAATATCAATCCATCTCGTGGCATCAAATCTAGCCCTCGGCCTCATATTAGTATCAGTATAACACTGCTGCAGCTCGCAGTCTGATCCCATAGTATCCTCATAACACAGGCCCTCTGCCTCACTCAGTCCAAAGATCATCACAAGCCCCTCGGTCATTAGTAAAATAGTAGTTCTCAGCCCAAAACATCATTTAAAAAATAGCATTTAAGTATCAAAACTGAGTAAAAGTGGCTAAGTTTGTAAAACAGTAGATAGCAACAGGATTGAGTTCAAATAATAAGTCGAAACAGTGAGGAAATAGTGATAAAAATCTTCGAAGGGTTCAGATAATTGGAATAAAGCCTAAATATGACAATCAGCCCAAATCATGATGGTAACAAATAAGTTTTAGTCAAATACGCAGCAAAACCATCAATCGGGATGGACCAAGTCACAATCCCCCGTAGTAATCGACCACACGCTCATCATCAAACGTGTGTCTCACCTGAATATAGTACTACGATATGTAATCCAGTGTTTTGAAACCCTCAGTATATCATTTACAATAATTACTCACCTCGAACCGGCAAAATCCCTAGCTCACGCCGCCTTTTCCCCTCAAATTGGCCTCCATGCATGTTGAATCTATCCAAAACTAGAACGAATACATCACAATATGCCAAAGGAACAAAGAGCAAGCAAAAACAATCAAAAATTATCAAAAATCCGGAAATTAGCAAAACTCGAGCCCCGGGCCCACTTCTCGAAACTCAGAAATTTACACATCAATGGGTTCCTTATCCTTTCACGAGTTCATACATATCAAAAGTTCTCAAATCCGACCTCAAATGGTCCTTCAAATCCCAATTCAAAAGTCCAATTTCTCAAACCCTAGTTCTTAAATTTTAGGCTTAGTTTCCATAAATTTCTTGGTGGATTACACAATAAAAACGAGTTTTAAGTTCAAAAATCTTACCTCCAATCGATTCCCCTTGATTCCCTCTGTAATCTCCACCAAAAAGCTCTCAAAATGATCAACCATGGAGGAAAAATGACCCAAAATCGCGGATGAAGTGACTTAAAACATTCTGCCCAGCACTGACCGATCCTTCATTGAGATCGTGGCACAAGCCTCATGATCGCGAAGCACAAACTACAAGGCCCTCATATCTACTCTACACGAACGCGACATAATCAATGCGAATGCGATACACTACAAGATCACTCTATGCGATCGCGGACAATACTCCGCGTTCGTGATGCACAATATCCAACCAATACCTCAGGTACATTTTACTCTATGCGAAAACGTTCGCGATCAACAAACTTCACCTTAATATGCGATCACATCTCTACCTATGTGAACGTGAAGCACACTTGAACTGCTCCTTCTAAAGCCTTTATGCGATCGCGAGAGAACCAACGCAATCGCGATGAACAAAAATTCCTGAACTGAAACCTGCAATTTCTGAAGTCCTCAAAGCATGAAATTGATCCGTTTAACCTCCCAAAATACACCCGAGGCCCTCAGAACCTCAACCAAACCTACCAACATAACCCATAACATCATTCAAACTTGTTCCAATCATCAAAACACCTCAAACAACATCAAATTTCCCAAAACTCATTGAATTCAAGCCTAAGTTTTCTAAAACTTCCGAAATACACTTTCGATCAAAAACCCGGCCAAACCACGCCCGAATGACCTGAAATTTTGCACTCACATCCCAAATGACATAACGAAGCTACTGCAACTCTCGGAATACCATTCTGACCTTCATATCAAAATCTCACCTATCAACCGGAAAACGCCGAAATCTCACTTTCGCCAATTCAAGCCTAAACCTTCCACAGACTTCCAAAATCCATTCCGATTATGCTCCTAAGTCACAAATAACCTAACAGAGCAAGCCAAATCATAAAAATTCCGATCCAGGCTCATATATAAATAAGTCAAATCATGCTCAAACCTTTCCAAATTCCAAGCTACAACTGAGAACTATTCCTTCAAATTCATTCAAATTTTTTTCCCTGAAAACCAAAACCAACCATCTACATTAGTCATAATACATCACATGGGGAAAGTCATGCCTGAGAACTGGCGATCAAACTGCAAAAGCTCAAAACAACCGGCCAGGCTGTTAAATCTTCCCCCATTTAAACAGACATTCATCCTCGAACGTGCCCAGAGTTGTTCTAGAAGCCAACTAATAGCTGAATGACTTTACCATGCATATACCCGGGGGTGATCCCATGTCACCCTATCTCATATAAGTTCGATAGCACATTGCAACTAAAATTGCACAGTCCAATCTGGCCCATAAGCCATAGAACACCATTTTCACTTCTGAAACCACCGATACGATCGAAACCTCACACTTACACTCTAGATAGACCCAAACCATCTGTAATAACCCATGTCTGCAACCTCGGGAGCAATCGTATGATATACCACATAACTCGAACACTCGTAGTGATAACTTCTATTCACAACAGCTGCCCACAACAACCGAATTTCGGTAGAAAAACTCTTATCAACTAAAGTCTCATTCCACCCTTTTCATATTCTGCCAACGATAAATGAAATACACACTAAACCACGACCATTTCTCAGGTCAACCATTCATAAAGCTACTTCTCCCCTGACAAATACCATAGAAAATTTTTGAGCCGAACCTCGATCTTATCCTTCCAACATGTTGAAATCGAATCTGTTCGTATTCATTAATGATCCCAACGATCTCCTCTAATCCAACACACTACTCTGGTGACATGACACATCAATAGAGACCTAAGCGAAGACTGGCATAATACGCGCACCAATAAGCAACGGTCCCAACATACTCCAATCGTGAAAATGACTCAAATGAAAGAGATGTACCTCCAGCTCACCGGTACCATCACAACACAAGGTTGAATACCCATCTCACATCATAGAATAGAACACACGAATCTAGCCCGCAAGGTCATATCTCCCAATAGCTTCGCTGCAATCCGCGATCGTATCCCAACACTGCTCCACATGAGACACCTCAAGTCACTATGCTCTAAATTGACAACCACGCACAATTTGATGTCTGGCACCATAGCGAATCATTACACCCAATTACTCTTCCCGCTCGACTTCCGCTATGAACCCCAATAGAACCGCACCATATGTGCTCATAACCAACGAATCATAATGTCTCACAACACAGAAAGACAACTCATAGATCTTCCTAGATCACTAATAAGCTCAATAACGGTCGAATCAACCTATCCCTCAACAATACGATTCGGGGCCAACCAAGCCGACTCAAGCTAGAACAAACATCCACATTGGCCTATCAACGAACTCCTTATCAAGGAAATCCTGAAGTTGTTCCTTCCACCACTATAACTCATGTCGTTGCTATACGATACGGTTCGCGGCAACAAATCAATACCGAAATAACAACCTCGCTCGACGACATGCCCGGCCACAAGAAACATATTCGTAAGTCTCTCATCACTGGAACTGAATCAATATGAGGAGTCTCAGCACTGGCTCCCATCACAAGAGCCCAGATAAGAAAGACAATCCTTCCCAGCCGTCCGATTGGTCTTCGAATTATAAAAATCTTTCCAATCGGACATAATCCCTCGAACATCGCCACTCAGTCTGTGGCATTTTCTGGTGTATCTAACAGCGCCGCCTTAGCGCAATAGCCCAGAATAACACAACATGGAGACAACCAGTATGAACCCAATATAACATATAAAATTTAACATACCAAGAAACAAAGGATCCGCTCGGGTCTCCAATCCCCGATAGTCGCTAAATAGTGCCGATACACACAATCTACAATCACATCCTAGCCTGAAGATGAGAACTTCCGTCTCCACATCCACACGACACATGAATCACCATATCCGATCGCAATTTCACTGTTCGAACATATGCCACACCTTTAATGCCCAATCATTCCACCAGAGATACTCTAAAATTTCCCTGTGCCACCAAGCAAAACTGAATATCACCAGTCGATTTAACAAGAAGGTGCCGTAATGCTACTGAAGTTCCATCAACTTAATCACACTGCCCTTTTACTGAAACATATATTCTCATCAAATCACTTCCAATTAGCAGTACCATTACCTTAATCATCTGAGGCTACTCACTGCTTAAGAGTTTCATAAACTGCCTTTCAAAACTGAACCGTAACATTATACACACAAGTCTCGATCCTCCTTAACATACCGCATATACCATACCATCCGAGGACAACATGAAAACTTCATCTCCCTTTTGAGCCACATACATCCACGCACTCAACTAGACAAGAACTTTCCATTGGCCCCGTCTAGAAAAAAATCACTATACATCCCATGCTCCGTATGCACATAGAAAATATGCATCTCCAGATCGCAGTAAACATTATCAAGGACTCTCCGAATTACCTTTGCATAAATTAGACCGGCTAGGATTGAATCCTTCTAACTCGGCCAAGCCAAGAAAGTCATCACAACCTAAGAGCATTGCTGCAAAATACCTGTAAGAACTCATTACCTCGAACACACACAAGGGGTTAATCATATCCTTACCATACCGATTCGGTCTAATATCAAGCTACTCTATCTATCTAAATTTCCTTCTGATTCATCTTCAACTTGATATTCCCTCTTGTTGTAGCATCACAATTCCTCATCCCAGGCTTGCCACACGAGACCCAAGCATAAATCCACACTATCTAAGACCCATAAGCCGCTGAATACTTTTTCAAATATTTTTTGAAACACCACATTATAGATTACTTTACTCTGAAGAACTTCCTGGAAATCTAAATCCGTTACCGTTACCTTCCTGATACTGATACATAGAAACCCACAGTTTATAGAAAATACTACAAGTCTTGATATCTTTCATTGAAACCCAGTTTCTAACCACGTATGCAACTCTAAATTGTGCAATTGATATATGCAGAATCTTGAACATATTAGAACCATTCTCGCAGGTCATCCACTCTCCTCAAACCGCAATTAGTCTGATCAAAGACCCAAAATATGCCTCATTGGCACTCCGACACCGTAGAACGTAACCTCATCCCAATACCACCAAGTAATTTCCTGTGCTATGCACCGAGCATTCTTGCTAACAATAACTCAAGGCATCCCGTGATTCTCATACCTATGAAGCTTAATATAAACGTTGCCAAAATTTTCCTTTACTTGAGCCATTCCTCAGTCTCAATTTCCGCAAGCCATAACTGATTCACCTGCGTGCCTGAAATTGGAACCAACATAGCACCTAACCATGCAATCAACTAATCACCGCAGACTCCCCCACTTGGCTCGAAGCCATAGATCAAAATACACTCAATAACTCATAACACTTATACTTTATTGATGCCACAATACCACAGTTAGATTAAACTCAATTCCTTTGTAAGCTTGTGAAAACACAAATCATCTAGCACTCAAAATTTTCGGCAAATCTCGCACTCATTCCCGCAACAGTTAAGCCCATTCTCTTAAGAGACCTAAAATTCAAATTTTAACACTTACATTTCACTTGTACATGAGATCTTGTACAACCACATATGGGTCACACCACCCCAAAACTCGTCGCAGGAGATAACCCACCTGCTCTACCTTTAGTTAACATCTTTGTATACCTTCCACAATCATAAACTGTATGCAGTCACTTAGTCTTCCTGAGTCTGAACTCGTACCAAAACATGAAGTTTACTTCACTCTCAACTGGGAAACATGAAAAGATCCTTCACACGACTATAACTCGAGGCTATACCTCGAATCAAGAGGGAATTCCAACACCTAATAATTCTTCTATCCTTCAGCAGGCCTTTCTTGTCACTTCCACATCATATAGATATATCTCGCAGTACTAACGTACTCATCACACAGTTATCCAGCTGTCACTTCCACTAATAGGGACAATACAAAACATATAAGTTCAAAACACTTGCTCACACAATTAGCACCTCGGTGCTCCAGCCATAGGCAAAGATCCGGCCTCAAGTCCTCGAGATTGGTCTAACATCAAACTCACAGAGATCACATCTCGCCCCTCGATTAGAGAATCACAAGCCATCAAGGCACATCTGATATTGAGCGCTCATGCGCGCATGCGAATGCGTGGAAGGAATTTCAAGAGTTACTTATCAAGATGAATCAAGGATGCAAGATAAGAATTCCAGAACGTGAAGTTTTTCCTGAAGGTTTTGCATCCTTTCGAGGATAAATACAGACATCTCCGTAACGATCCGTGAGACTCTACTAAACCTACTCATGACTCGTGAGACCTATGTAACTAGGATCTGATACCAACTTGTCATGACCCAAACCCCGATTGGTCGTGATGGCACCTCTCGTGAAGACAAGGCCAGCCAACCAACACATATCGCCTTTTCAGGATAGTTAAATATTAATAAAAAGTTTTAGCATAACTAAATAACCTCAGTCTAAACAAAAATTTCTTTATTAAGTGCGGAATACAACCCAAACACACCCCAAATCGGGGTGTCACAAGTCACGAGCATCTATTAGAGTACAACTACAACTAAACGGCATGAAATATACAAAATAGGGCTGATAAACAAAAGGATGAAATGCGGTGCTACGAACGCTGGCAGTCATCTCGCTAAGCTCCGATAACTTAGCCTCCGATTAGCTCAAACCCACTACCGGGGAACAAATACCTATATCTGCACACGAGGTGCAGGGAATAAAGTGAGTACTCCAACTCAATAAGTAATAAAGGTAAATAATAACTGGCAGTAAGAAGCACGTAAGACAAACCATCATGCTTTATAGAGCAGTGTAAAACCCTTTGAGAAAAACAGTGAAGCTATGAAATCTTTAGAAAAAGATCTTAGCTCAGTTTAAACCTTTTGTTTGAAAATGACTTTTCTCAACGGTTACGCAAATGAATGGAAAACAAATAGTGCTGATAAGCAGAGAAATCTGCCCCTCGGGCACAACACTCAATTAACAGATAATGCCAGGCAATCAGGTGGATATCATATGAAGAAGCACAAACAACTGATAATGGAAGACAAATGAAATAAAGTAAACACTTAGAACAATACTAGCACCATTGCGGCGTACAACCCGATTCATATATCGTTTGGGTGCGCAGCCCGATCCATATATCTCATTGACGGCGCTCACTGTGGGTGTGCAGACTCTAGGAGGGGCCTCTTATGGCCTAAGCACAATATCAAGCCATCTCGTGGCATCAAATCTAGGCCCTCGGCCTCATATCAGTATCAATATAACACTGATGCGACACGCAGCCCGATCCCATAGTATCCTCACAACACAGGCCCTCGGCCTCTCTCAGTCCAAAGATCATCATAAGCCTCTCGGGCATTAGTAAAACAGTAGTTCTCAGCCCAAAACATCATTTAAGTTTCAAATTTGAATAAAAGTGGCTAAGTTTGTAAAACAGTAGATATAAACAGGCTTGAGTTCAAATAGTAAGTCAGAACAGTGATAAAAATCCCCGAAGGGTCCAAGTAGTTGGCACGAAGACCAAATATGGCATTCAGCCCAAAGAAGATGATAACAAATAAGTTTCAGTCAAATACGCAATAAATTCATCAATCGGGATGGACCAAGTCACAATCCCCAGTAATAACAGACCATACGCTCGTCATCCAGCGCGTGCCTCACCTCAATATAGCACTACGATGTGCAATCCGGGGTTTCAAACCCTCAGGGTATCATTTACAAACATTATTCACCTCGAACCGGCAAAATCTCTAGCTCGCAATGCCTTTGCCTGCCAAATCGGCCTCCACGTGCGTCGAATCTATCAAAAATCAGAACGAATACATCACAATATGCTAAGGGAATAAAGCCCAAGCGAAAGCAATCGCAAAATATCAAAAATCCCAAAATTAAAAAAACTCGAGCCCGGGCCCACATATCAAAACTCAAATTTTTTTACATCAACGGGTTCCTTATCTTTCCACGAGTCCATACATATCAAAAACTCTCAAATCAGACCTCAAATAGCCCTTCAAATCCCAATTTAAAATCTCAAAATCCAAAGCCCTAGTTCTTCAATTTTAGGCTTAGTTTCCATGAATTTCTAGGTGGATTTCACAATATAAACGAGTAGCCATGGGTGAAAATACACCCTCATTCGCAAACAAGATGACTTTAAAACATTCTGCCCAGGCATATTTTTGCTCTATACGATCGCGGGAAGACCTTCACGATCGCGAAGAACAAATGTTCAGCCCTAGGAATTAACTCTATGCGAATGCGATGAACTCCATGCGAACGCAATGCACTGGCAACTTATACTATGCGATCATGGACCACACTCTGCGTTCGTGATAAACAATTTATAATCCAGTACCTTAGGTCTACTTTACTCTATGCGAACGCGACTAGCCCTACGCGTTCGCGATCAACAAATTCCATCTACTATGCGATCGCATCTCCATCTGTGTGAACGCGAGGAACGATTGCACTGCTCCCTCCAAGGCCTTTATGCGATCGTGAGAGAACCATCACGATCGCGATGAACAAAATACCATAATTGGAACCTGCAATTTTTCTGAAGTCTTCAAAACATGAAATTGACCCGTTTAAACTCCTGAAGCACACCCGAGGCCCTCGGGACCTCAACTAAACCTACCAACATAACCCATAACCGCATTTAAACTTGTTAAACCATCAAAACACCTCAAACAACATCAAATTACCCAATTCACGTCGAATTCGAGCCTAAGCTTTCCAGAAACATACAAAATACACCTTCGATCAAAAACCCGACCAAACGACGTCCGAATAACCTCAAATTTTGCACACACATCACAAATGATGTAATGAAGATACAACAAATCTCGAAATTCCATTCCGACCCTCGGATCAAAATCTCACCTACCAACTGGAATTCTCCAAAATACGAACTTCACCAATTCAAGCCAAATTACACACCGGACCTCCAAAACCAATATTGACCACACTTCTAAGTCATAAATCACCCAACGAAGCTACCCAAATCATAAAAATTCCGATCCAAGATCATATACAAATAAATCAACTCTTGGTCATGCCTTTCAATTCAAAGATTTCAACTGAGACTCTTCTTTCAAATTCATTCCGATTCTCCTGAAAACCAAAACCAACAATCTACATCAGTCATAATACCTCACACAGGGCAAGTCATGCCCGAGAACTAGCGATCAAATTGCAAAAGCTCAAAACGATTGATCGGGTCATCACATCATCCCCCACTTAAGTTCACGTTCGTCCTCGAACGTAACTAGAGTTGTTTTAAAACCCAAACAATTGCTGAATAACCTTACCATGCATATACTTGGGGGTGATCCCATGTCACCTATCTCATATAGGTCCGATAACTCATAGAAACTAAAATTACACAACCCAATCTAGCCCATGAATCATAGAATCACACTTTCACTTCTGAAACCATCAATACGATCAAAACCTCACACCTATACTCTAAATAGACCCGAACCAACTGTAATAGCCCATGCCTGCAACTTCAGGTGCAATCATATTATATACCACAAAACTCAAACACATGCACCGATGCCGATAGAAAACCTCTTATTAGCTAAAGTCTCATTCCAACACTTTCATATACTGCCAACGATAATGAAACACGCTGTAAACCATAACCATTTCTCAGATCAATCATTGATGAAGCCATATCTCCTTTGGCGATTACCATAGCAAATTTTTAAGCTGAATCTCGATATTACCCTTCCAACATGCTAAAAAATTCATTTGTATTCATAAATGATCCTAACGATCTCTTCTAATCCAACACACCACTCTAGTGACATGACACATCAATAGAGGCCTAAGCCACAACTAGCATAATACGCGCACCAATAAACAATGGTCCGAACATACTCTAATCATGAAAGTGACTCAAATGAAAGAGCTGTACCTCAAGCTCACTAGTACCACCACAACACAAGGCTGAGAACCCGTCTCACATCATAGAATAGAACACACGAATCTAACTCACAAGGTCATATCATCACATAGCTTCGCTACAATGTGCGATCCTATCCAAACACTGGTCCACATGAGACACCTCAAGTCACTATGCTCGAAAGCGACAACCTCGCACCATTGATGTCTGGAACCAAAGCAAATCATTACACCTATGGTGAAACAAATAACATATACCACGCAAACCCGATAAGACATAACCGATATGCCATTCACCGAGAACCACCCCACTACTCTTCCTGCTCGACTTCCACTATGAACCCTAATAGAACTGCACCATATGTGCCCATAACCAACAAATCATAATGTCTCATAACATAGAAAGGCAACTCATAGATCTCCCCAGATCACTAATAAGCTCAATAACGGTCGAATCAACCTATCCCTCAACAAAACGATTCGGGGTCAACCAAGCCAACTCAAGCTAGAACACGTATCCACATTGGCCTGCCAACGAACTCCTTACCAAGGAATCCTAAAACTGCTCCTTCCACTATAATAACTCCTACCAAAGCAATACGATACGGTGCCCGACACCAAACCAATATCGAAATCCATAACCTTGCCCGGCGACATGCCCGGTTACAAGAAACACATCCGAAAAGTCCATCAACACCGGAACTGAATCAATGGTAGAAATCTCTGCACTGACGTCCATCACGAATGCCTAATTAAGAAAGGCAATCCTTCCCAACCGTCCGCTGGGTCTTCAAAATATAAAACTCTCTCCAATAGGGCATAATCCGTCGAAAATCGCCACTCAATCTATGGCATTTTCCAGCATAACCAACAGCACCGCCCTAACGCAATTTCCCAAAATAACACAACACGAAGACAACCAGTCTGAACCCGATTTCACAACCAAAATCTAACATACTGAGCAACAAAAGATCTGTTATGGTCTCTAATCCTCGATAGTCACCATACTGTGCTGATACACACGATCCTCAACCACGGCATAGCCTGAACATGAGAACTCCTAGTCTCCAACTCCAAATAGCACATGAATCATCATACCTAATCCCAATTTTGCCGTCCAAACACATGCCACACCTTTAATACCCAGTCATTCCACGAGAGATACTCTAAAATTTCCCTTTGCCCTAAAGCAAACCCGAATATCACCAGTCGATCTAACAAGAAAATGCCGCAATGCTACCGAAGTGCTATCAACTTAACCACATTGCCCTTTTACTGAAACATATACTCCCATCAAATCACTTCCAACTAGCAGTACCATTACCTTAATCATATGAGGCTACCTGCTGCTTAAAAGTTTCATGAACTTCGTTTCAGAAATGAATCGTAACTTTATACATGCAAATCTCTATCCTCCCAACATACTGCATATACCATGTCGTCATAGGATAACACGGGAACTTCATCTCTCTTCTGAACCACATACAACTACGCACTCCGCTAGCCAAGAACTTTCTATTAGTCCCATCAAGAAGAAAAATCACTATGCATCCTATGCTCCGCATGCCTACGAAAGTATACATCTCCAAACCACGGTAAAAAACAATCAAGAACTCTCCGAGTTCGCTTTGCAAAAATCAGACCTGTTAGGGCTGAATCCTTCTACCTCGATCAAGCTAAGCAGGCCATCAAAACCTAAGAGCATCGCCGCAAAATACGTGAAAGAACTCATTACCTCGAATACACACAAGGAATTAATCATATCCTTACCATACTTATT
The DNA here is from genome assembly GCA_026770625.1 of Nicotiana glauca. Taxonomy (NCBI): domain Eukaryota; kingdom Viridiplantae; phylum Streptophyta; class Magnoliopsida; order Solanales; family Solanaceae; genus Nicotiana; species Nicotiana glauca. The sequence goes on along the minus strand of MU755680.1, from coordinate 324,700 downwards.
CAGTATATTATCAATCTATTTCATCTATCTAAATTTCCTTCTGATTCATCTTCAACTTGATATTCCCTCTTGCCGTAGCACCACAATTTCTCAACCTAGGATCACCACACGAGACCCAGGCATAAGACCACACTATCTAAGACGCATAAGCTATTGAATACTCTCTCAAATATTCCCAAAAACACCACATTCCAGAATACTTTACTTTGAAGAACTTCCTGCGAATCTAAGTCCGTTACCGTTACTTTCCTAATACTGACACATAGAATCCCATACTTCAAATAGAAATACCAAAAGTCTTGACCTCTTCAAATGAAAACAACAGTTTCTAACCATATATACAACTTTAGAGCACTCAGTTGATGTGTACAGAATCTTCAACACATTAGAACTATTCTCGTAAGTCATTCACTATTATTTAAGCTGCAATTTACCTGAACCAATGAACAGAACCACTAATTGGCACTCCGACACCGCAATGAGAAATCCTCATCCCAATACAACCAAGCAACTTCCTGCTCTATACACCAAGCATTCCTCACCAACAACAATTTAATACATCCCGTTATTTTCTTACCCTATGAAGCATAATATAACCTTGTCAAAAAATTTCCTCTTCTCGAGCCATCCTCGATCTCAATTTTCGCAAGCCATAACTGACTAGCCTAATCGCCTCAAACTGGAACCAACATAGCACCTAACCGTGCAATCAACTACTCACAGCAGATTACCCCACTTGACTTGGAGCCCTAGACCAAAATACACTCAATAAATCATAACACTTATATCCTATTGATTCCACAATACCATAGATGAGATTAAACTCCAATCCTTTTCTAAGCTCGTGAAAACATAAATCATCTAGAATTTAACTCTTCTGCAAATCTCGCATTCACTCTTACAATAGATAAACCCATTTTGATAAGCTACCCAAATTTAAATTTCAACACATATACTTCACTTGTAATGAGATCTTCTAATAGACAAAACAAGGATCACACAACCTCAGAACACTCCGCAGGAGATTACCCACATGCTTAGCCTCCATCTAACATTCATGTATACTTTCCACCGTCATAACTGTACGCAGTCACTTAGTCTTTTTGAGTCTGAACTCATACCGCAACATGAAATTTACTTCACTCACGACTGGGAAACATGAAAAAAAATCCATCATACACCCATAACCCGGGACTATCTCGAATTAAGATGGGATTCAAGCGCCTAATAGTTCTTCTATCCTCCAGCAGACCTTTCTCGAACATTCCAAATCACATAGATGCATCTCGCAGTAGTAACATTCTCATCACATAGTTATCTAGCTGTCACTTCCACTAATAAGGACAATACCGAATGCATAAGTTCAAAACACTTGCTCACACAATCAGTACCTTGGTGCTCAAGCCATAGGCAAAGATTCAGCCTTAAGTCATCCAGACTGGCACAATATCAACTCACAGAGATCACATCTCGCCCCTCGATCGGGGAATCACAAGCCATCAAGGCACATCTGATACTAAGTGCTCATGTGCGCATGCGAACACATGGAAGGAATTTCAAGAGTTACTTTTCAAGCTGAATCAAGGATGCACAATAAGAATTCAAGAATGCGAAGTTTTCCTAAAGGTTCTGCAGCCTCTCCAGGATAAATGCAGACGTCTCCGTACTGATCCACGAGACTCTACTAAACCTGCTCATGACTCGTGAGACCTATGTAACCTAGGCTCTGATACCAACTTGTCACGACCCAAACCCCGCTCCGATTGTGATGGCACCTCTCGTGAAGATAAGGCTAGCCAGACCATTACCGAACACCTCTTTTAAGAAATTAAACAGCTCATAAGCAGTTTAAATATTACTTAATGAGATTAATTAGCGGAAGTACAACCCAACACAGTCCTAATCGGGGTGTCACAAGTCACGAGCATCTATCGGAGTGTAAATACAACTACAAGGTCTGAATTAAACAAAACAAGAATTTTGAACATAAGAGAGGAAAGTGATGTTGCGAACGTTGGCAGCCACCTCGCTAAACTCAAATAATTCTGCCTCCGATCAGCCCAAACCTGCTACCGGGTGTATAAATACCTGCATCTGCACACAAGATGCAGGGAGTAAAGTGAGTACTCTAACTCAGTGAGTAATGAAGGTAAATAACAACTGAGCAGTAAAAAATCACGTAAATCGACAAACATATTGTATGGAAGCAGTGTAAAACCCTTTGAGAAAAATAGTGAAACCGAGAAATCTTTAGAAATATCTTAGCTCAGTTTAAACCTCTTTTGAAATTGACTTTTTCAACAATTATGCAATGATTGCAAAATAGTTAATGTCGATAAGCACAGAAAAGCCGCCCCTCGGGCACAAATACCACAGTATAACAGGTAAAATAACAAGTAAATATGACAGATGAACACATGAAAGTTTGCACCTCGGGCAATATCTCAGAACAGTACCAGCCCCTCGGGCTACCTTGCAATCACTCGTATCAACCCCTCGGGCTCACTCTCAGGATAGTATCAGCCCCTCGGGCTCACTCTCAGAACAATGGGTACTCGCGCTCACTGTGGGTGTGCAGACTCCGGAGGGGCCCCTTACAGTCGAAGTGCTATATCAAGCCACCTCGTGGCATCATCACTCGGCACTCGGCCTCAAATCACTCGATACTCGGCCTCCCATCACTCGACACTCGGCCTCGTATCACTCAAGCCACCTCGTGGCATATAAAGTATTTCAAGCCCTCGGCCTCATATCACTCAACATATCCTCGCATATGGACCTCGACCTCACTCAGTCCGAAAATCATCGCAAGCCCATCGGGCATTAGTAAAACAGTAGTTCTCAACCCAAAACATCATTTAGAAATATCATTTAAGTTTCAAATCTAATTAATAGTGGATGAGTTTGTAAAACAGAAGATATCAACAAGACTGAGTTCAAATAGAAAGCTAGAACATCGAGGAAAAAGTGATAAAAATTCCCGAAGGGTCCAATTAGTTGGCACGAAGCCCAAATATGGCAGTCAGCCCAAATCAAGATGATAACAAATAAGTTTTAGTCAAATATGCAGTAAATTCATCAATCGGGACAGACCAAGTCACAATCCATAGTAGTAAAAGACCCCACACACGTCATCCAACGCATGTCTCACCTCAATATAGCACTACGATGTGCAATCCGGGGTTTTAATTCCTCAGGGTATGATTTACCATCATTACTCACCTCGAATCGACAAAATCTCTAGCTCGCGATGCCTTTGACCCTCAAATCGGCCTCCACGCACGTCGAATCTATCAAAAATCAGAACGAATACATCATAATATGCTAAGGGAACAAAGCCCAAGCAAAAGCAATCGAAAAAAATCAAAAATTCCGAAATTAGCAAAACCCGAGCCCCGGGCCCACTTCTTGAAACTCAGAAATTTTTACATCAATGGGTTCCTTATCTTTCTACGAGTCCATACATATCAAAAACTCTCAAATCCGACCTCAAATGGCCGTTCAAATCCTAATTTAAAATCTCAAAATCCCAAGCCCTAGTTCTTCAATTTTAGGATTAGTTTTCATGAATTTCTTAGTGGATTTCGCAATATAATCGAGTTTTAAGACCAAGATTCTTACCTCAAGTCGATTCCTCTTGAATCCCTATTTAATTTTCTTCAAAAAATGTCCAAAAACGAGCAGCCATGGGTGAAAATAGACCCACATTAGCGGACAAGATGACTTTAAAACATTATGCCCAGGCATATTTTTCCTCAATGCGATCGCGGGAAGACCTTCGCGATCGCGAAGCACAAATGTTCAGACCTCAGAATTAACTTTAGCGAACACGACAAACCCAATGTGAACACAATGCACTACCAACTTATACTATGCGATCGCGGACCACACTCCGCATTTGCGATGAACAATTTCCAATCCAATACCTTAGGTCCACTCAACTCTATGCGAACGGGACCAGCCCTACGCGTTCGCAATCAACAAATTCCATTTACTATGCGATCGCATCTCCATCTGTGCGAACGCGAAGAATGATTGCACTACTCCCTCCAAGGCCTCTATGCGATCGCGAGAGAACCATCGCGATTTTCATCCATATTTAGTATCTTGTCCCATATTTGTATTTTTATATTTTTAACTTTATGTGTTATCAAGCTTCATTCATTGTTAAATCCCGTTACTACGACGGGTGTTGTTAGTTTTTCCCATTTATATTTAGGTAAACAGTTATGTCTACATACATTTACTCTTGCTCCTGTATCTATCATAGGTGTGTAATAACTATTTTAGTAAATTTGATTGTAAATCAGGATTTTATCACTTAAAATTAGAAGAAGAATCTAAAAAACTAACAACTTTTACTATACCACAAGGATTTTATGAATGGAACGTTTTACCATTCGGATATAAAAATGCACCAGGAAATATCAACACAGACCAATAATTACATAAAGGTAAAAGCTACTCTAATAATTACATAGCTTTTTTGGCGCGTTCTTCTTTATGTCTTTTTCATTTTCCACTGGGTCCTGCTAGCTATTTTTGTGTTTTTGTCTTGTAGCTTCAGTTGTAGGATTCCTTTGTCTTTTCTCTGATATTTTGTTGTGTAACTCTTCAGTTGATTGGTATCAGGGCCATGAACGATAATAATAAACAAAACAATAATAAGAAAATTAACAAAGAAAAACTCCAAAGACCTTATAATAATACAAAAGAAAATAAGATAGTAACCAAATTATAAGAACTATATAAAAAATATAGAATCACAAAAAAGGATAAACTAGTTGTTATATTCTTAGTTCTAAAAAATTTTGTTTAATAGCATTACATAGGTAATATTTTTTCATGAAATAGCAAAAAATATACACAAACTGAATTTTACAACATGTTTGATTTTTTATTAGTGTTTTTTCCATTTTTCTTTCTTCCTTATGTTTTTCACATAATTCTGTAAACCCCCTAAAATTGGTATCAGAGCCGTGAACGATAATAATAAATAAAATAATAATAAGAAAATTAACAAAGAAAAACTCCAAAGACCTTATAATAATACAAAAGAAAATAAGATAGTAACCATTTGTATTTTCATATTTTTAGCTTTATGTGTTATCAAGCTTCCTTCGTTGTTAAATCCTGTTACTACAACGGGTGTTGTTAGTTTTTTCCATTTATCTTCAGGTAAACAGTTATGTCTATATACATTTACTCCTGCTCATGTATCTATCATAGGTGTGTAATATCTGTTGTAATATCCTTCTATTATTATTTTTGCTAATATGTATATTTTTGTCATATTAAGGTTCTTTCTATTGTTATTTTCTTATTTTTATAAGTTATTATAAGATATTTGTCTCCTAAGTTGTATGGTTTAACTATTTCTAGTCATTTTAAACGAAGAAAGTATAAAAACATTAAGAAGTAACAAAAAATTTGATGGTGAAGTAGCAACAACAACTGTAGAAATTTTATTAAAATATGAATCAACTATAAGAAATGAATTTAGTAGCATGACATCAGAAGTAGAAGAACAACAAAAAGAAAAAACAGTAAGCAGAAACCTAATGAATAAACTAGCTATATGTAACATGTGTTACATAGATGAATACACATGCGCATTTAAAAAATATTACTACAAAGGAACATATAATGTTGAAGAAGGAAAATAAATTAGAAAAATATACTTTACAAAATTACCAGATTTTTTATAGCTGATTCATATTTTGATAAAATTTCTACAGTTGTTGTTGCTACTTCACCATCAAATTTTTTGTTACTTCTTAATGTTTTTATACTTTCTTCGTTTATTATGTAGTTCCTTCAAATGTTTTATATTATCCTACATATATTCTAAAAAGATTTGATCTTTCGGTTTCTTGGTATAATTGCATGTCTTGGTGTAGCCTATGTTTTTGTAATTCTATCGTTTTTTGTGTTTTTGTTAGATTTATTTAATCAGAATATATTTCATCAGTGAGTATGTCAAATTCAGATAAGCTTATTCTATCTTCTTCTTCTAGGTCAGATAGATTTGCTAAATTGTAACTGGAACCTGCAATTTTTTTGAAGTCTTCAAAACATGAAATTGACCTGTTTAACCTCCCGAAACACACCCGAGGCCCTCGGGACCTCAACCAAACCTACCAACATAACCTATAACCTCATTCAAATTTGCTACAATCATCAAAACACCTCAAACAACATCAAATTGCCCAATTCATATCGAATTCGAGACTAAGCTTTCCAAAAACTTCCAAAATACACTTTCGATAAAAAACCCGACCAAACGACGTCCGAATAACCTGAAATTTTGCACACACATAAAAAATGACATAACGAAGCTACATCAACTCTCGAAATTTTATTTCGACCCTCGGATCAAATTCTCACTTCCAATCGGAATTAGCCAAAATACTAACTTCGTCAATTCAAGCCAAATTTAACACCGGACCTCCAAAACCAATTCCGACCACACTTGTAAATCATAAATCACCCAACGAAGCTAACCAAGTCATAAAAATTCTGATTTGAGCTCATGTACAAATAAATCAAATCTTGGTCAAACCTTTCAATTCAATGCTTTCAACTGAGACTCTTCTTTTAAATTCATTCCGATTCTCTTGAAAACCAAAACCAACGATCTACATCAGTCATAATACCTCACACGGGGCAAGTCATGCCAGAGAACATGCGATCAAAGTGCAAAAGCTCAAAACAACTGGTCGGATCGTTACAAAATAAATTTTTACGTGAAAAATGATAAAAGTAACTACTTTAAAACTTGAACTCATCTTCATATATTTTTTCAAAAAGTCATATAACCAAATAATGTTTTAAAGATGAGTTTTATTTATTTTAATGGACAAACAGGTCCAAAATAACTCAATAAAATCAACAAAGAAGCAGAAAAAGTCCATAAAATTAATTCTAAAGGAGCGTGCTAATCACGCAATTATCCGCTAGAGCAGTAATCCAACCACGATTTGTGGGTACACACGCTATTATTTTAGCCACATAAAATTAATCAATATAGCTTGGATAAACACTGGCTTAGGATTGACGTGAAATATCACCATAAGTTAACCATAAGGAAATGGCCTGGACCAATAACATATCGAGTATAATTAATTCCCCAAACAGTAACAAGTGAGAGAAACTGTACGAACCTAACAGTTATGTCCGAATGTTTACCTGAAAGACGCGTAGGAGAGCTAAAAAGAGAAGTCCGGAATCCAATTATGGTTCTTTTGATCTCAAAATAATTAAATATGTGAAATTTTTATTCTTTTTTATATATAGTGTCCAAATATTGGGCGTCATACATTAACGTTAACTGTGCCATTAATGTATAGTGCCCAAATACTGGGCACTATACTGAAAAAGCTGACACGCCCAGTATAGCGCCAAAATACGCGGCGCTATATATAAAATTGTCACTTACAATGGTGTACGATAAATTGATAAATTGCCACTTACAATAAAGTTTTATATATAGCGCCACGTATTTTGGCGCTATACCTGGACATATCAGCTTTTTCAGTATCGTACTCAAATACTGGGCGCTATACATTAACGACACAGTTAACTTTGATGTATAGCGCCCAGTATTTGGGCAATATATATGTCACGACCTGGATTTTCCACCCTCGGAGTCGTGATGACGCCTACTAATAGGAGCTAGGCAAGTCAATTATCAATTACCTCTTTTAACGAACCACGACAATATCAAAAATAATGAAAACATTTAATAATAAAGCGGAAGTCTCAAACATAGTTAACTAAAAGAAATGTGGAAGTTTAACAAATCCTCTACCCAAGACTGGTGTCACAATACTCACGAACGTCTAGAGAATTCTAAATACAAGGTTTGAATGAAACATAAACTGTCTGCTTCGGTACAAATGATAACAAACTGAATAAAATAGAAATGACTCCAAGCCTGCGGACGTCAGCAAGGCTACCTCGAATGTCCCTGGAGTGGAAGCTTGCTCCCAGAATGCTACTGCTACTGCTACTCAAATGCTGCTTCTAACACCTGGATCTGTGCAAAAAGATGCACATAGTGTAGCATCAGGACAACCGACCCCATGTGCTGGTAAGTGCTTGACCTAACCTCGGCAAAGTAGTGACGAGGCTAGACCAGACTACCAGATAAACCTGTGCAGATATATATACAAGTACAACAAAATAATAGCTGAAAGTAAACAATTAAAACTGGGAGGGAAACATGCTTATGGGGTAGCAGATAAAACGGAATATCAAGAATAAAAAGGAAACTACATCTGATTTCTTCTAACACAGAATAAGGGAAAACAAACTACTTTCACTTGTTTCAATTTTCTCTCGTTGGAGGTGTGCAACTCGATCCCATTTCTCAAAGTATCACGTGGTACGCGTACCACTTGATCCCATTTTATAATATCACGTGGTAGGCGTACAACTCGCTCCTATTTCATAATATCACGTGGTAGGCGTACCACTCGCTCCCATTTCATAATATGATGTGGTAGGTGTAACACTCGCTCCCATTTCATAATATCACGTGGTAGGCATGCCACTCGCTCCCATTTCATAATATCACTTGGTAGGCGTACCACTCGCTCCCATTTCATAATATCACGTGGTAGGCATACCACTCGCTCACATTTCATAATATCACTTGGTAGGCCTACCACTCGCTCCAATTTCATAATATCACGTGGTAGACGTAGCACTCGCTCCCATTTCATAATATCACGTGGTAGGCGTACCACTCGCTCCTATTTCATAATATCATGTGGTAGGCGTACCACTCGCTCCCATTTGATAATATCACGTGGTAGGCGTACCACTCACTCCCATTTCATAATATCACGTGGTAGGCATACCACTCGCTCCCATTTCATAATATATAAGTGGTCGGCGTGCCACACGATCCCATTTCATAATATATAAGTGGTCGGCGTGCCACACGATCCTTTTTCATAATATATAAGTGGTCGGCGTGCCACATGATCCCATTTCTTTCAACACAATACACAAAATAATCTCGACAAGGGAACAAGATAATATAATAAACTATCCCGGCAAGGGAGATCCAGCTATAACCAAACTTAATCAATTTCTACTTAGCATATTTAAATCAATGCTCAGTCTCAACAATTACCGGCTCAGTGTTTAAAGATTTCCAACAAAGTCCTCATAAACAACAATTAAGAATTCGATAATTTAGCACTTCAGGACTCACAATCATGCTCGACACCGGTGTATAGATACTCGTCACCATGCCTATACATCATACTCGACAAACAACAATTAGCAAATATGACTCTACTGCTATTCCCTCAAGCCAAAGTTAGATCAAACACTTACCTTGGTCCAAAGAATAGCAATCAACTCTCCAATACCGTCTTTTCTCTACAATCCGACTCCGAAACAATGGTATATAGGCATAATTAATTCAATAGTATCAATTAGGGCTTAACAACATAATCCCATAGCCTAGAAATGAGTTTTCTAGCATTCTTCCAAAAAATACCAAAATTCGACACCGGGCCCACATAGTCCAATCACGAGGCTCGGACCAAAACCTAGTCACCCATAACCCCACGAGTTCAAATATATAATTTATTTTAAGATTCGACCCCAAATTGAGGTTGAATCACCCAAAATTCTCAATACTCTAACTCTACCCAAAACCCTTAATTTCTACTTTGATTTCATGGTTTTAAGCTTAGGAATTCATCAATTAATGAAGGAAAGTGAAAGAATTAGGTGGGGAATTACTTACCCAAGAGGTCTTGAAAGAGGGGAGCTTCAATGGATTCCTAAGGCTTGATGGAGAAGGGAGTTCGTGAGAAGAAGTGAAGAAATCCTGAAATGAAATGTTCTGTTTTTTTAAAAAAAATCACTGGAGCACTTTGCTCTATGCGTTTGCGACACAGTGTCGCGTTCGCATAGAGCAAAGTGCTCCAGTGATTTTTTTTTTAAAAACAGAACATTTTTCATTTTCCTTAAACATTTTCAGAAAATAATTTCATGGAAAAATTCATTCCTCGGGCCTGGGACCTCGGAATTCGATTCCGGGCATACGCCCAAGTCCCATATTTTTCCATTTACCAAAAATATTGACCGAAGTCAACTATAACCATATTAATATTAAAATTCAGTATTTTTCACACAGAATTCATACTTAAGCCTTTCGGCTACACGCCGGACTGCGCATGCAAATCGAGGCAAATAAAAGTGAGATTTTCAAGGCCTCAAAAATATGAAATGAATGAGGAAACAGGTGATGACCCCTTTGGGTCGTCACAGTATATGAAAATGTCATTTTTCCCACCTATTTATATATTTTGAGTACAAAAGAATCACAATTGGGTTCCGGACTCATGAAGAAGACCGATCGATTTTTAAAAAGGGGTATAGCCCAGTGTATTTTGGCACTATACCTGAGCGTATCAGCTTTTTGAGTATAATGCCCAAATACTGGGCACTATACATTAACGGCACAATTAACGTTAATGTATGGCGCCCAGTATTTGGGCACTATAAATAAAAATGTCATCTTTTTTTTTTAAACCTCTTTATGTATTTTGAGTCCAAAAGAACCACAATTGGGTTCCGGAGATAAAGAACCAAATCATGGCGAAATAGTGATACAGTTACATGCGGTTCACATTTCCAGCGCTGTCCGAAAAGCCTAGATAATTCGATGGAACTCGAGTGTACAAATCAAACTGTAAAATCGAACAGTCAAACCAAAGCGATTAAAAGATCTGATAAGGTTTGATTTGATTTGCTTTGATATTTAATAAATAAAAATCGAATCAAACCGACATATAAATATATAACTTTTATATATACTTTTAAGATTTTATATAGATTTTTTTTAAATGCCAGGAAATATTTGAGATTCTTTTAAGAGATATAATATTTAATAGAATATGAAATGCTCCATTTGTATTAACTTTAAATAATGTGTTGTATGATCATTTTCTTATCAAGCGTTATTGAAATGCATTAAGCTCTTTACTTTTTCATATTCATATGTCAAGATCTATTAGATTCTGATATCTTTTTCAAATTTGAAGTGGTATTTTGTTAATTGAAAATTAAATAGAACATATCATTATTTAGGTGTCATATTGATTTTAATATTTAATTATTAAATTAGATTAACTTTGAAAATGTACATCAACGAAAATTTATTGTCAAATAACGAAAAAAATAACTATCATATGTATGTCAATTTTTATTTTTTATTAAACATATATTTACCTATAAAATTTTTAACAAAGTAAGATTAAAATATTATTCATTTAACAGAAAAATAAATCCGAAAATTCGATAAAATCGAACCAATCCAAACCGATATAGTTGATTTAATTTGATGTTAATAAAAACCGAATTAAACCGGTCCCTCTACACCTCTACTAATAATTTGAAGATCAACTGAGAAATTAAACATTCTCGCCACTTTACTTCGAGAAAAGAAAAAAACCATTTTACTCCAAACTTCACAATCACTTCTAATTTTTAAGTTTAATTTCTTTACACTAAAAAAGAAAAATTACAGAAAAGATGAACCTGTGAAATATCTTTCCAAGTTCAAACTTAAATATACATATTTTTAACTTTACCCAATACAGTAGTATCATAAACGTAGTAATAGGTCCAATCATTCATATACCCTTTTAAGTATGCGTTTGGGCATAAATTTCAAAATTTCTTTTCAAATTTGGAATTTTACTAAGATTTGATTTGAAGATAGAAGTTGTGTTTGGTTATTGTGCACGGTGAAATCGGAGGGTCCAATTTCCTCATCATTATGATGCCCCACGAACATACTCCCAAAGGCTCGAAACTGGGGTCAAAGTTTGCCTTCAAAGGCTGTTGATGCTCGGCCTCGAGGCAACGTTGACCACGGTTATGGTAGAAATGGGGAGTTCCCAAGGTACACGGCTAGGACTGACAGAGCCTAGTAGACTACCCTAATCCTGAATCAAGGCGTCATCTAGCTGTCTCATCCACATACATTTGTCATTAATGTATTTTGTATTATGTTGGGATTCCCCTCCTATATAAAGGGGATCCTTGTCAATTTGTAATGGTCAGTTGCATCAGTTGCACCACACGAAATATACAAGAACATTCTCTTTGCTCTCTAACATATTCTCTTGATATTATTGCTTCCATTTATTATCTTCATTGTTGTTCTTCATTTATTGCCTATCATTGGCTATAAAGAGCCTTCGTTTATTTTATTGTAACTGTTAGTCGCTCTTTAACTTCCTACGATAGCTCCCAGCCGAGCCCCAGAATCCACATAGAGGTCCCCGAATCGACAAGCTCGAGGCCCCGTTTGTTAACCTATCGGTTTTGTTATCATCTTATCCCTAGCTCTTATCTCATTTTCAAGTCTCACCCATAGCATCAACTGCTTAACAACTAACATAAAAATAGATCATATTTTATTAGAGTCCCATAATCAAATTTAATTGTTATTTCCATTTTCACGATAAATAGTTTGGCGCCCACCGTTGGGCTAAAAATAATAGTGATTATCTTCTTGCTGGTTTCATCACATAACGCAAGTTATCCTTCGCACATGTTCTTGTCCAAGATCTTCAAATTTCATGTCAAAATATCTAACTCAGTAAATGGACATGGAAACAACTACCTCAAGGACCGATGAGAGAATGGTGTGGTTGTCCCAGGTGTCAGTATACCACCATGGAACCCTGTGAACGCACCGGAGCCGACCTCAAAGGGTACGATCTCATGAGACGCCTGATGCGTTGGCACCTCTCCTCATGTTCACCAGAAAGCGCGCTGAAAAGTTCCCCAAGAAACCTGGAAAAATCCAACCTGGGTTTAAAAAGAGATTCCTCGGCATGCTGTTCATATGATTATTTGAGGGACCGACATTCCCCAAGGACACATGATCAAGAGGACAAAAATATCCGCTGTAACAAAAGGGCTGAACCGAGACCGCATGGCCGAAGACACCCTCGCATTCAGCGAAGAGGATCTCGAGACATTGGAAGAACCACACAACGACACACCGGTAATCTCGTTTATTTTAAACATCATTCGAGTTAAGCGTGTGCTCGTGGATCCAGGTACCTCGACCAATCTAATCAGGTCAGGGGTAGTAGAGCGGTTCGGCTTGCTCGATCAGATCATACCCGCCTCCCGGGTCCTCCACGGTTTCAACATGACCGGTGAAGTAACAAAAGGAGAAATCAGCCTTCTAGTCAACACATCCAACATGGTTCACAACACTATGTTTCAAGTCATCAATGGCGACATAAGGTATAATGTGTTGCTTGGAAGGCTGTGGATACGTATCATAAGGGCAGTACCGTCAAATCTGGACCAGATGATTAAATGTCCAATAATGGATGGAATAACAACCATATATGGAGAACTGCATGCGGCGAAATAAAAGTTCACGGTTTACTATGAGGAGTCGACCCCCGTACTCCCAACCTCGAATGTGTCCAAGAGCATACAGAACCCCGAGGACGATGAAAAAGATTTCATTGCTCCTAGAAATTTCGTTTCCCTCAAGGAGTAGGATGTAACGAAATCGACAATTGAAGATTTGGAGCAAGCTGTCTTGATCGAACACCTTCCCGATCGTAAGGTATACCTGGGAACAGGATTAATCCCCAAACTCATGAAAAAATTCATTCAATTTTTTATTGATAAGATTGACTATTTTGCCTGGTCCCACTTAGATATGATAGGTATCCCACCGGAAATAACCTCTCACCGACTGAGTGTCGACCCCAGGTTTAAACCGGTGAAGCAAAAAAGAAGACCCCAGTCATAAAACACGCATTCATCAAGGATGAGGTAATAAAACTCCTTAAAATAGGATCCATTAGAGAGGTAAAGTACCCTGAATGGCTGGCCAATGTAGTAGTGGTGCCCAAAAAGGGAAATAAGCTTAGAATGTACGTAGACTATGAAGACTTAAATAAGGCGTTTCCTAAGGATTCGTTCCCATTTCCTAACATCGATAGTCTGATCGATGCTACGGCCAGCCACGAGACCCTCACCTTTCTCGATGCCTACTCGGGGTACAATTAAATTCAGACGAACCCCGAAGATTGGGAGAATACTCGTTCATTACAAAGTATGGTACCTACTATTACAATGTAATGCCTTTCGGACAAAAAAATGCAGGGGCTATATACCAGCATCTAGTTAATAAAATGTTTGAGAGTCAAGTAGGTAAATCCATGGAAGTTTATATTGACGACATGCTAGTTAAGTCCCTGTGTGGAGATGATCATTTAACTCATTTGCAGGAAACATTCGACATCCTCAGAAGTTACAACATGAAGCTCAACCCCGAGAAATGTGCTTTCGGAGTGGGTTCAGGCAAATTCTTAGGCGTCATTGTATCAAACAGGGGGATCAAGATTAACCCCGATAAAATAAAGTCCATCGAAGAAATCATGATGGTAAACAATGTAAAGGACGTGCAACGCCTAACAGGGCAAATAGCGGCTCTGGGCAGATTCATATCAAAGTCATCCGACAGGAGCCATCATTTCTTCTCTTTACTCAAAAGGAGAAACAACTTCGAATGGACTCCTGAATGCCAACGCGCCTTAGCAGAGCTGAAGTGATATCTGACTAGCCCACCTCTTCTCCACACACCAAAGGAGTATAAACCACCATATCTATACATGGCCGTATCAAAGATAGCGGTAAGCGGGGTGCGAGTTAGAGAAGATCAAGGTACACAATTCCCTATTTTTTATGTAAGCCAGACCCTAGGGGATGCCGAAACTAGGTATCCACACCTTTAAAAATTAGCTCTTGCGTTAATAAGAGCATTGCAAAAATTGAAACCCTATTTTCAATGCCACCATATTTGCGTTCTAACGACATACCACCTCCGGAGTATATTGGCAAACTATCGAGTCGATTGGCCAAATGGACCATCGAACTCGGGGGGTATGACATCGAGTACCAACCTCGAACGACCATCAAATCCCAGATTCCGGTAGACTTCATTGCCAATTTTTTGCCCTCCCTCGTGCCCGAGGTAGAAAAGGAACTATTACTTGAATCAGGCATGTCTTCCGGGGTATGGACCCTGTTCACTGACATCGCCACAAACGTGAGGGGTTTCAGAGTCGGTATAGTCCTAAATTCACCTATGGGAGGCGTGATTAGACAATCTATAAAAACTGCAAAATTGACTAACAATGAAGCCGAGTACGGATTGCAGGGTTTAGAACTGGCCAAAAGCCTGGGAGCCGAGACCATCAAATAAAAATGCGATTTACTTCTGGTACTGAACCAGGTGAATGGGAGCTACGAGGTCCGAGAAGACATGATGCAGAGGTATTTGGACAAGATCCAAGTCACATTACGTCGCTTCAAAGAATGGAATTTAATCCATGTACCTCGAGAGTAGAATAGTGAATCCGATGCCCTCGCAAACCTGGGATCATCTGTTGAAGAAGATGACCTACTCCCCAGGGTTGTAATTCAGCTATCTAAATCAGTGATCGAGGAAGGTCACACAGAGATTAATTCTACCAGCCTAACATAGGATTGAAGAAATAAATATATTAATTATCTGAAAGACGGAAAATTGCCCCTGGATCCAAAAGAATCGAGGGCCCTGCGAACCAAAGTAGCCTAATTCTCGCTCGATGAAAACAAGACTATGTACAAAAGGACTTTTGAAGGCCCCCTAGCAGTATGTCTGTGGATGGGGGATAAAGATTATGTACTCCGGGAAATTCATGAGGGTACTTGCAGAAATCACTCTGGCATCAATTCCTTGGTTCGAACGATAATGAGGGTAGGCTACTACTAGAACAACATGGAAAAAGATACTAAGGAATTCAATTAAAAAAGCGATAAATGCCAGAGATTTGCCCCTATGATTCACCAACCAGTGAACAACTACATTCGGTCTTATCGCCATGGCCATTCATGAAATGGGGGATGGACATCGTCGGGCCCCTACCGATAGCACCAGGTGAAGCTAAATTAATTTTATTTATGACTGACTATTTCTCAAAATGGGTGAAAACACAGGACGTCAAGAAGGTAAGAAAAAGAAGTCATTAACTTCATCTGGGACCACATTATGTGCCGATTCGAGATTCCTTCAGAGATAACATGTGATAACGGGAGGCAATTCATCGGGAGCAAGGTAACACAATTCCTTGAGGATAACAAAATCAAGAGAATCCTATCGACGCCTTACCACACATGTGCAAACGGCCAGGCCGAATCCACAAATAAAACCATCATCCAAAACATAAAAAAAGCTGGAAAGCGCTAAGGGAAAGTGGAGAGAAATGTTGCCCGAAGTGCTGTGGGCATACCGAACAACTTCAAAATCAAGCACAGGAGGAACACCTTTCTCTTTAGTATAGGACATCGAGGCTTTAATACCAGTAGAGGTCGGGAAGCCGAGCGCCAGATTCCGACACACCACCGAGAGCTCAAACAACGAGGCCATGAAAACGGCCCTCGAATTACTTGATGAAAAACGAGAAGCCTCATTGGTCTGGATGGCTGCCCAAAAGCAAAGGATCGAATGATATTATAACAGGAGAACAAACCTTCGACATTTCATAGTTTGGGACTTGGTTTTAAGGAAATTCACCCTTAACACCCAAAACCTTAATGAAGGAAAGCTAGGCTAAAATTGGAAAGCACCGTACCGCATCCTCGGAGTAGTCGACAAAGGGTCTTGCAAGCTCGGTACCATGGAGGGCGAACAACTTCCAAGCAACTGGAACATATCAATGCTAAAACAATATTATTGCTAGGGAATCCGATTGAAAATTCCGAGGACACCCTCGAGCACGCATTGCACTCTTTTTCTTCGATCGAATTTTGTCCCTAGAAGGGTTTTACAGGCAAGGTTTTTAACGAGGCAACGTCCATACAGAACCTAAGGAGACTCAACAAGTATTTAAGATTTATTTTACAATCCACCTCGAATATTGGGAGGCATTCTCCCGGAAGGTCACCTACACGGGAAAGCCAAGACAACCCAAATGGGACCTCAATAGGAAAAGTAATGTACAACGAATCATTCCCATATAGAGCAACCAAGCTTTTAACAGCAAAAATGTGTATACTTGTACCAAGTAATCGAAGAACACTTTTCATCAAAGCATTTCACGCTTTAAAAGAAACTCGACATTTTAGTGAAAAGGACTCCTCTGTCAGAAATGTCCCGAACACTCGGAGACTGGCGTCAATAATTCAACACCTGAACGACCTCCGGGTAGGGACTCCAAACACATAAGCCCTCAGCGAGGCAATATGAAAATCACGAAACATCTCTAAGGTCGAAAGTGTCCCGAACACTCGGGGACTAGCATCAAAATCCCAAAAATTGCATGACCTTAATGTCGGAATCCTCGAAATTGTATGCCCTCAATGAGGCAATACAAAGTTAACAAGTAATGGCTCCCGAGTCAAGAAACACTCGACTACTCGGAGACTGTTGTCAAGCGCCACCTCCATCAAATTATCAAAACCCAAGTTCGTAAGGCCACATGTGGGCAGCCTCTATCTCGTAAGACCTACATATGGCAATAACAATATTTGTAAGACTTCAAGAAAGGCATGAACAATACTTGTACCAAGTATCCAAACCTGTAAGACCTCAAAGACATGTAAAAAATTGTAAGACCTTACTAAAGGCATAAACCCGATCTTAAAGTTTTGGCTATATATCGAACTTGTAATACCTCTAAAAAGGCATACCCTCGACATATATATGTCAAAACAACTTTACTCGAGACTTAAAGGCTCCTACCAAACACAAATGACTGCATTTACATGGTTGTACCAGCCGAACTAACGCGACTTGGGGACGCCCGACCGTTACTACAAAATGACATGCCTTTAACTACTTCGAATCTACTTTGAAAATAACCGGTTAAATAGGTTACCCTTGATACAGTCAAAAAAGCTTCGACCATGTCGGCTCTTAAACACCGATTTCGAGATAATCAGCCTCTGAGCCAAACCTTCCGAGGTGCTCGATAATCGCTATATAACAACTCATAATCGAGGCTTTTTATTAAGACATTGAAGCCCAGACAAATACTATTTCAAAAAGTCTTTATCGAGGGAAAAAATAAAGCCTACACAAATGGTTGCTTCGACCCAAGGCGTAAGAGATATTATCGCCAGCCCACACTAAAAGGCTGCATCGACACAAGGCGTAAGAGTCATTGTCGCCATCCCACATAAAAGGTTTTATGGGTTTTAAATGTCTTGGCCTTATGCTTCTTATGTTTTGATAATCTAACAAACTTGTCGTGAAGAACCAGATAAAGAACCTGGATATACATTTCATGTCAACTGGTCGAAGTCTGAAAATCAACAAATAAATGAACGACCACAAGGAGGAGCATAATAGGGACCTAGTGACCCGGTCCCTTAGGGTTCTCCGACACAAGCATAAGCCAATGACTGTACGCAATCAATATAAAGAGAAACACAACAAGGACCTTCGCCCTTAGGTTTCTCTGACTGAAGTACAAGTCAGGTACACAATTGGAACATACTAGAAGAAAGTGACCATCTAGCAACTATCACCGAAGAGGAACACAACTAGGACCTGGTCCGTTGGTGTGTCCTAACAGAAGTACAAAGTCCACTATCCAGCTTGAATGCAACTGCACAGAAGTGGCTGTGCAGACAGTACAACAGTCACTTCTTATTAGGAAAAATCGTACACCAAGAGTTGACATCACTATCCATTGTACTATCTTTTGTGATAAAACAACCTGGTGCAAGGCACACCATTCTTTGTGCATTCAGTGATATTTTCTCAAGAAATAAAAATATTAATCCTTCATTGAAGTCACTGGTGTGTCATGAACAAGAAGACAACTCCACTAAGGATCAGTTTCTTAATGAGTTTATGTACATCCGTAGTTGAGTTGTAATCTTATAATTTGTTTGTCATTGTGATTCCTAGTTTTCTTTCTTAGAAGCGTTGTCTTAGGAACAAACCAAAATTCGTTTACTTCTAAGTTTATGTTGTGATTAGAGATAGTCATAAGTTTAAAACCTTTGTAACTAGGATAGTTATAGAGTGGCTTGTGGTGGTTGCATCAAAGTTAGTTTGAAGTCTTTGCAATAAGGTTTTTGCAAAGTGGCTTGTAATAGGGAGATTGAAAATTAGTAGAGTTAAAAGCCTACAAGAGTAGGTCGTGGTTTTTTTATCACCTTGTGTGGGATTTTTCCACGTAGAAAGTCTCTTGCCTTCTTTACGTTCAGTCTTTACTGCATTCTAAGCATCATCTCATAGAGGACCAGGTATTCTATAGTTTGGTGGACTCATATAAACTAACAATTGGTATCATAGTAGGTTTCTCCTATCAGGCTAACACCTAGGAATGATCCTCAATGACTACTCTACCAAACCTTTAAGAAGGACAATCAACCTATTGACCTCCCAGATTCAATGGTCAATATTATGGCTGGTGGAAGACCCTTATGCATGATTTATGATGGCCAAAGATTCAGAGCTGTGGGATATCATTTGTGATGGTCCACATGTTCCCATGAAGAAGCGTGAAGAAAAAGGACCATTGGTTCCCAAAGGGAGAAGGGAGTACATCGATATTGACAGAAAAGCTATAGAAAAGAACTATAGTGCCAAGAAAATCTTAATGTGTGGCATAGGACCTGATGAGTACAACAGAGTATCAGCTTGTGATACTGCCAAAGAAATATGGGAAGCTTTACAAACTACACACGAAGGAACTACTCAGGTCAAACAATCCAAGATCGACATGCTCACCACTGAATATGAGCTCTTTAGGATGAATGATGATGAGTCCATACAAAATATGCACACCAGATTCAACTCTATCATAAATGAGCTTCACTCACTTGGAGATGTTATTACCAGAAACAAGCTTGTAAGGAAAATCCTTAGTGTTCTACCTGGGTCTTGGGAAAGTAAGGTAAATGCCATTTACTAAAGCTAAAGATCTACAAACTCTGATCATGAATAAGTTGATTGGTAATTTGAAGACATACGAGATGAAAAGAAAGAAAAACAGTGAAAGAAGAGAGCCCATGAAGGAAAAGAACCTGGTGCTTATGGCTGAAAGTAGTGATCCAAGTGATGAACATAGTGACATGGCCTATCTTACTAAGACATTTCAAAAGATGGTTCGAAGAAATAGTGGTATACCAAAGTGGGGTAGTTCAAGTAAAACAAGGAACACCGATCTCCGCCACAGATGTGGAAAGTCAGGGCATTTCATCAAAGACTGCCCACTCGTAAAAAAGGAGCAATACAAGCAAAATCCTGATAAAGCAGGAAAAAGGAACTTGGTTCCAGATAAAAGATTCAATCGAAAAAGTGCTGCAGACAATATCGTTAAACAGGCTCTTACTGCTTGGGGAGACTTCTCGAGTGAATTCGAAAGGGAATCAGAGCAGAAAACAGTTCCGTGATGGCATTGGAAACTGAAGCAACAAAGTACGATTCACTGTTCACACTAATGGCTCAGTTAGATGATGATGATGAAGAAGATGAAGACGATGAGGTAAAGTTCAGGGATGTTTAGAGAAATCTGAAATCCTACTCTGCTAAGAAGCTAATGTCTTTATCTAATGTCCTAATTGATACCTATTATAGCCTTATAAACGATAAGGAGATCCTGACCATAGAACTAGGAAAGGAAGAGCAATCTAGAGATGATCTAGTGGTCTGTGTAGTGGACATTAATGAGACTATAGCTAATCTTGGAAAAGAAAAAGAAGCCCTGAATGAAAGAATAACTAGTGTTGAAAATGAGAGAGACGATATGATAGTAGCAGTTGTTGATCTAAAAGAAACTATAGAAAGCCTTAACAATGAGAAACACACCTTAGAAGAAAAGGTTGCATCTACTGAAGAAGAAAGGGATGGCCTGTTAGTACTATGCACTGATCTAGAGGAAACCATTAAGAGAATCAATAGAGAACATAGGAATGTAAGTCTTGTGAAAGGAAAGGAAGCAGCGAATGAGACGCACATCATGCTTGAAAAAGAGTTAACTATTGTGAAAACCAGTCTCTACAGTGAACTCGAGAGGAATCAACAACTTCAAGCTGAATTGGAGAAAGTAAGAAATGATCTTGAGAAATTTCTGAAGTGGGCATGGTCCTCAAGTATTGTCACTGCCATGTATCTCAAAAACAGTGGGAATAAGCAGGGCATCAAGTTCCAAAGGGAGAAAACTCACTACAACCCCCACAACATGTATGTCACTATACCTGATAACTGGCTATGCACCCACTGTGGGAACAATGTGCATTTTAAAGAAAAATGCCAGGACAAGGTTCAGTCTGCTCAGAAAAATATAGTGTTTACTGATGGAGTGACTACTAACAAAGGACCAGGTACCACTCGCAAAAAGTGGATGTTGCTTGCACAGACTAGGAAATCCCTCATTCATCCTTTTTATTATAACAAGGGACCCAAGCTAGTTTGGGTTCCTAAATCTAACCTTTGATTTGCATAAGCAGGGAACAGTAAGAGGAAGCAGACTGCGATGGATTATAGACAATGGATGCTTAAAGCATGCAACTGAAAACATCATGAATCTCTTCTCGCTGAAGCCCTGTAGGAAGGGAATGTATCCTTAAGAAGGAAGTAAAGGGTACATTCTCAGTGAATGAAAAGGTAGAAATGTTCTTTTGGCACTCAAGTGGGAACGTGCACTATGTGAATGGCCTAAAATGTGCAGTCACCAATCTGATAACTCACCAAGTGGTCTCAGTGGACAAAGGAAACAAGAACATGCACTCCAACTAATTATGAATCTCTACAAGCTGGTGGTATGGGATGAGTGAAGTTGCAACCATGGTATGAAGGATTCGTATATGCAAACTTTTCACCTCTGAATAAATTAACTCAGCAGGACCTGATCCGTGGTTTGCCAAACATAAGTGTCAGCTGGACATGAGTTCACAAAATGAAGGAGGAGGGGGGAGAATGGATCGCGCACAATTTCTCAACACTCAAGGAATCCACAGCAAAATGGTATAGTTTAAAAAAAGAACGGAACTAGAAAATGCTGACAATGCTCATTGACTATGGAATCACCAAGAAATTCTGGGCAAAAGTAGTAAATACTGGTTTCTACGTGGAGAAAAAGTGTCAGATCAAGTCCCTCCTAAATCAAAACCCACCACGAGCTTCCAAATCGAGGAAAATGCCATGTTCTCGACAACAGGAAGGATCAGCTTGGGAAACTCAATGCAAAAAGACGAGCGAAGGAATCCTTCTGGGGTACAATCCACAAAACAAGGCCACAAAGTCTCCAACAGAGGGCACACTAAATGGTAGGAGGTGCTTATGGGATATTTAACAAGACACTTTCCCTTGCCAAGAAGAAACAGTGATAATTATATGATGAACATATCATGTCTCTGGGAAATATCTGAGCCTTCAAATAGGGAGGATGATAAAATCAGTAAGATGAAGGAGACTAGCAAAAGACAATGCAAAATCATCCTCCACGTCTCACAAAGGACCTGGTACGTCACCTACTACCACTGAAGCTGAAGGAAGAGTAAAAATGCAGCTCATGGCACTGCACAAGCAGCAGAACACAAAGTGTGGGGAAATCAAATTAACCTCCACATCTCCCTCTTCAATCAAACATCTATCTCAAATTGGAAAACTAAAGGCTCCCATCTGCGTGCACGTCAATCACTCTCTTTTATTCTAGAGTTAGATAAGCATGTAATTCTTTTTCCTTCTGTATCTCCACTCCAGAATATAATCCAAAGTGTAAGTCTGTAGGAATCCTACTTGAAGGCTGCCCACAAAAAGTTTGAAATACCTTAGAGGAGCTCATGACCTGGTCCTGTGTTACCCCTCAGGTCATAGTACTTTTAATCCTATTGGGTATGGTGATGTTAACAATACAGGTCTTTCGAGGGAAAAGGAAAGCACTTTTGGAAATGTTCTCTTGCCATGATTCATGCCTCATCAATTGGTATATAATGAAGCAAAACTCAATGGCCTCATTAACAACTGAAGAAGAATTTCAAAAACAAGAGGATCAAGCACATTGAAGGGTGATATCATCTTCTAGTGGTAAATATGAAGAAGGAATTGATCTATGAAGAGTATTGCAGAACAGAAGGCCAAATTCCAGATATTTGCATCAAAGCCTCGAGTATAGAATATTGTAGATCAGTCAACGTGAAGATGGGGTCACAAGAGTCTAACGAAGAACCTGATCCTCCATCAGTTGGCTATGTAAGACAACACCAGGTAAAGGTAGCTAAAGTGTTTTCTCACACACGTGACAATCATAGAAGTTAAAGGTATGGTTATGAACTACGAGAGAGGAGCTGCTAAAACATTTTTCAAAAATTGTTCTGGCATCAGGTTCTTGTACCTCAGGTTAGTAGTAATATGCTTAATTTTGCATGCCCTCTCAAAACAATTTTTTTAAAAAAACAAAATTAACTAAACTACCACATCATCCGATTTTTCAACGTTTGCATGTCATGCCTTGTTCTTTAAAATCTTTTCATCCCCTATGCATGGTAACACTTCCCCACAAACCTACCACCATTTTTAGAACTATCCAGAACTTGTTTCGCTCTCCCCTCATCATTAGACCTTCTTCCAATAAAACATTCTTTTTCTCTCACGGCAAGTCTCATGAAACTTCATCTCCTTTGTATAGCTAGGATCTTCTCCTCATATCTATCTTTCTCTCTCTACTCGTCTACCAAGTACTCATATAATGGTGATCGAATAATCGTCTCATTCTCCCACCATTAACACCGCTCCCACTTCGTTATTATCCTTGAAATCATCCCCAGAGCATCACTATTTCACGCCTTCTACCACCTTACCCACTCCTGGATCCTCCTCCACTCCTACAGTTTTT
Source organism: Nicotiana glauca (assembly GCA_026770625.1). Lineage (NCBI taxonomy): Eukaryota > Viridiplantae > Streptophyta > Magnoliopsida > Solanales > Solanaceae > Nicotiana > Nicotiana glauca. Next base: position 300,797 of record MU755680.1, on the reverse strand, counting down.
CCATTTCTAATAAACCCTGTTTACCATCATTTTGAGAATCCTATGTCTAGTCAATCCTATGATCTCATCAAAGAACACACAGGAGGTTTTACTTCTCAAGTATTAGAAGCCCCTGAGGGTGATCCTAACCAATATTTGAATTCCTCCATGTTGGACTTAGTAACTCTCAAGGAGTCCCCAGAAAAGTAAGCAGCTCATAACATCATGGCTATAGCTGCTGAGAGTCTGGTGAATGAAGGAGCATATCTCTCGACTGAGTACTAGGGGGAAGAAATTCTATTCTTAGGAGATGTAAGAACCACAACACTCTTCGAGTCCTTGGATCATGAGATATTCTCAGAAAAGCCTTCTGATGAACCTGATTCACTTCCATGTCAACTCACTCCTGCACCTCCTATTCACTCTAAGCTCTTAAAGTCTTCCTCCAAATCACCCACTATCAGGTCACTACAGTAAGATAGTTTTGAATCCTAACTGCAGAAAAGTAAGAGGAGTGTCAAGACAAGGAAAATGAGGAAAATGAATCAAAGCTATTTCATCAAGAGTGTGTTGGTAAGCCGAATAGAAAAAAGATGCTTCCAGGAAACCAGGTTTCTTAGTACACCAATCTATGGCAGTTCAAAAGTCTATGTAAAAGGCCTCCACAGAAACTGTTGAGGAACAAAAAGGTTCATCTGCGAAGTGCAGCAGCAAGTCTAAACGGAGTCAAACTGAGCCAGTCGTGTCTGAGGACAATACTATGGAGATAGCAAGCTGGAAAGGAAAGTCTGCCAAAAAGCGTAGCAAACGAAAAGGGAAACTATTAAAGAGCCTGGTTCAATAAGATCCATGACCTGTGATGGCGGTCTTTGGCAGCAGAGATTAAGATCTCAGAAAGTGTTATGGGGTCGTACATTTGATCCAGCAATTTTGGAGATGGCAGGCATGTGACAAATTCTGGTCAATAAAGTACTCTTACCCCACTATGAGAGGCGCTATATTGCTACAAAATCGGATATGATCCTAATAGAAGCGCTTGATGAGTTTGTCCCAATCAATTTTCCAGCAATCATGATAGATCGTATGCAGAAGCTGGCAAATTTTATGGGTGGAAATCATGGGTTACCTTATGGCTTTCTCCTCACTCGAGTGTTTTGATTCTATAAGGTCCCCTTGGGGAATCCCAGAATGGGCACATGCAAGCAGATCTTCTCTAAGATCACTCTAGAAGAATGTAAATGTATAGAAAGAGGTTGTGGAAGTATCTCGACCATTTCTCAGTTGACCAACGCTCAAAATGTAGCTTTTGAGGAAATAAGAAGGGTGCGGGTTGGAAATGCCATACTGGAAACTCACCCCAGTCAAGCAACTAAAGGACCTGATTCTATCAATGAGGAAGTTGCATGACTGACATCGGAAAATGATAGACTTCGGGCTCAATTACTTGAAAAACATCTGTCTGCAAATGCTTGACTGGACTTGGTTCTCAAAACCATTGATGTCTCTTCCTACAAGCCTCCTTCCTCTAGTGTCTCCCTAGGATCCTCTTAGTGTCCAGCTATTTTTACTCTAAAATCTTGTGGCTGTTATTTGACTTTTGTGTAATGGCATGTTGAACTTAATCATTATTGTTCCTGACTTGCCTAGTCCAATGTAAACATTAATAAAATAACTCCCATTTCTTTGCCTGTACATTACTACTTTTCTCTGGCTTCTCTTTTCTGTCATGTTGTGTGCACATATGTGGCATGAGCTAGCTCTGTTAGAATTCTTTATGCTTATTACCTATTCTTTTAATGATGCCAAAAGGGGGAAGATGTGTAGGTGAGGGGTAATATGTGTAGCTGAGGGGTAATATGATGTGTAGTTGAGGGGTAATATGCTTTGTGTAAGGGAAACTCACAAAAGAGGGAGATATGAGATTAAGGGGGAACTTCGTGTAATTCTGGCATCTCATCTGGTTATTTCTGCTTTAAACAAATACTGTCCATGCCTAAGTTTGTCATCATCAAAAGGGGTGAAATTGATGGATTTTCAACGTCTTGGCCTTATGTTTCTTATATTTTGATGATTTAAAAAACTTGTCATGAAGAACCAGATAAAGAACCTGGATATACATTTCATGTGAACTGGTCGAAGTCTAAAAATCATCAAATAGATGAACGACCACAGGGAGGAATACAACAGGGACCCGGTGACCCGGTCCCTTAGGGTTCTCCGACATAAGCACAAGTCTGTGACTGTACGCAATTAATATAAAGAGAAACACAATAAGGACCTGCTCCCTTAGGGTTTTCTGACAGAAGTACGAGTCAAGTACACAACTGGAACATAACAGAAGAAAGTGACCATCTAGCAACTGTCACTGAAGAGGAACACAACTAGGACCGGATCCGTTGGTGTGTCCTGACAGAAGTACAAAGTCAACTATCCAGATGGAACACAACTGCACAAAAGTGGTTGTGCAGACAGTACAATAGTCACTTCTAATTGGGAAGAAGTGTACACCAAGAGTTGACATCACTATCCATTGTGCTAGCTTTGTGATAAAACAACCTAGTGCAAGGCGCACCATTCTTTGTGCATTAAGTGATATTCTCTCAAGAAACAAAAGTATTCATCCTGCATTGAAAATACTGGTGTGTCAGGAACAAGAAGACAACTCTACCAAGGATCAGTTTCTTAATGAGTTTATGTACATCCGTAGTTGAGTTGTAATCTTGTTATTTGTTCGTCATTGTAATTCCTAGTTTGATTTCTTAGAAGTGTTGTCTTAGGAACAAACCAAAATTCTTATACTTCTGAGTTTATGTTGTGACTAGGGATAGTCATGAGTTTAAAGCCTTTGTAACTAGGATAGTTATAGAGTGGCTTGTGGTGGTTGCATCACAAGTTAGTTTGAAGTCTTTGCAATAGGGTTTTTGCAAAGTGGTTTGTAATAGGTAGATTGCAAGTTAGTAGAGTTAAAAGCCTACAAGAGTAGGTCGTGGTTTTTTGATCCCCTTGTGTGCGATTTTTCTACCTAGAAAATCTCTTGCCTTCTTTTTGTTCTGTCATTAATGCATTCTAAGTATCATCTCATAAAGGACCAGGTACTTTGTAGTTTCGTGGACTCATATAAACTAACAAGGTCGCTTCGACCCAAGGTGTAAGAGCCATTGTCGCCATCCCACTCAAATCCAAAAACTTGAGGGTCGAATGAGATGGAGTCGAAACCTGACTCGGAGACTGAACCCAAAATAGCTAACAAAATATGCTTAAGGGCCAAGCGTAAGAGCCATTGTCTCTAGCCTACTCAAATCCAAAAGCTTAAGGGTAGAATGAGCTCGAGTCGAAACTCGACTCGGAGACTGAACCCAAAACAGTTAACTAAATATGCCTAAGGGTAAGGCGTAAGAGCTATTGTTTCTAGCCCACATAAAAGGTCGCTTCGACCCAAGGCGTAAGATCCATTGTCGCGAGCCCACTCAAATCCAAAAACTTGAGGTTCGAATGAGCTCGAGTCGTAACCCGACTGGGGGACTGTACCTAAAATAGTTAACTAAAAATGCCTAAAGGCAAGGCATAAGAGCTATTATTGCTAGCTCACATACAAGGTCGCTTCGACCTGATGCACAAGAGCCTAAGGGCCAGCTCAAAATTTTAAAACTCGAAGGTCAAATGAATTCGAGTCGAAATCTGACTCGGAAACTGAGCCCAAACTAATAAGAACGCCTAAAGAGCAAAAACAAAAGAGCTCACATGTCAACTTATGCTGAAAGGCGTACTAACACAATACGTATGAGTCACTGTCTCCAGCGCTAAGATCAAAGGTCGTACCGGCCAGACATATAAAAGCCAGGTCGCCCGATAATAGCAAAGCCCGAGGGTCTAACCCGAGTACTGGGATCTTGAGGCGAAAGTCAAAATACATCACATAGTATTTTCAAAAAACAAGAGGGAAAGACAGGATAGGAAACAAAAAAGTCTTCTCATGACCCCCAGGTAGTTGTTTACAAGTCTTAAAAAAAAACCTTACAAAGAGAGAACCAAACAGAATCCTAATCTATCATCGAGCCTACATCTTTGATGTCTCCACCAAAGGTTGCACCCCAACAACTACAGGTCCTTCAACGAACCCTCTTCGACGGCCTCTTCCCCTCCGGGGGAACCGCCTTCATCTTATCACCTCCTGACCACTGCCCGGTGCACCTCCGAAACCAAGCAAGGCAGCATCTCTTTTCTCTAGGTTTTTCTCCCTCTCATGTTCGGCCGGAAAAATGATATCTCCCACATGTATGTAAACAAAAGTCTACTTCCGGGATCCCAGTTGACACACTCCACAGCCCGAGTCAACTCCGGCTCGCCCCTCTCAGGCACTTTTCCGGCTCGAGAGCTTGTCGCAATGGCATCCTCTCCATGCAAAGATATCAGCGCCTAGGCTTCATTTTTTATCCCGGATAATGCAGCTACTAACTCAAAGTGGAGACCTCTGTAATTTTCACTATCCTCCTTCACGTCACTAAGTTGACACCCAACTAAGGTCACCTTATCGTAGAGGGCATCCCTCTCAGAAGTTATCTCTCTCTCACGCTGTTTGAGTTCAGAGACTTCGAAGTCTCTGGCCCGGAGATCCTCCTTCAACAGGGCACTTTCCTTCTCAAACTGCACGAATCAGACCCAAGATGTTAAAACACTGGGATGTGGCAAAGCATTCAGATAATGGCAAATGGGGACTAGATAACCTGTTCAGTAAGGAGAGCCTTCTCACGCTCGTGAGGGGTCACCTCCGCCTGATACCAGGTGAAAGTCTAACTGTAAAGCGCCTTGGCATTAAGCCACAAAAAAAAAGACAAGTTAGAAAGACAAAGGTCAGAGCAACAGGTAGGTTTCACTAAGATTACCCACTCATACAGCCTGGTCATCACGCCAAAGAGAGGGAAGCATCGATCTTAGGGATTCCCTCCGGAACGGTTGGAAGCCTTCCAAGCGCATCTCTACCTTTGATAGGCATCCCTACATAAGAATATCCTTCGTGAGGGGCATCTTACACTCCCTTAGGAGGTAGGGTCATTTGTTAAGGGGTATTAATCATGACCATGACATTAGCAAGGTCAGTCACCACCATCCCTTGTCCATTCAGGGCTCCAGAACTGGGCCCATCCGAACCACCTAACGAAGGCACCCCAGACTGAGAGGAACTCTGACCACCAACCAGCTCGAGGGCAGAACCTGATACTCCCTCAGTTGCCTTTCCGCTTCGAAGTTGGACCACAGTGGCATCAGACTCCGGCTCAGAAGCCACCATCTCTACGGCTCAAGGATCGGCCGGGGTTGTCCTTCTCTCGGGCGCTGTCAAGAAGCTATTTTCCCCGTAACCTTCAACTCGAGGGTTTTTCTCCATTTTGGGAGTTAGGGCTATCGGGTCGGCCTTAGTTTCCTTTACCTTACCTTCTTAGATTCCGGAGGTCCGTCCAAAGGATCCCTTTGTCTTTTCTTCCCTTCATCGGGTACTAAGTCACCCTCCTCGCCAGGTAATGCTCCCTTCGTCAAGGGGACTTCCCCCAGACATACACAAATGCAAGAGGTAAGCACAGAGAATGAGAGAGCTTCCAGTAGTGATTTAAGTCAAAAAGGATGACTATAGCAGAGGTAGAGACTCACCGAGCCTAGGATAAATCATGCCACACTCGCTCAGCATACGGGCAAATCGAGTCCAAGCAACCGACCCAACTCGGGAAGTCCTGAACAACCCCAAGGTAAATTGCTACGGCTGCATTAGCAAGAAAAGTTAAGTGTGTGGAAAAACGTATTCAAAGACAAGTGAGGGAATGCTAGATAACGTGTCGACTTACGTTCCTCATTCTACCTCTCAGGAAATGACATCTTTTCCGTCGGGATTAGGTCACAAGTCCTTACTCAGATAAATCGGCTTATCCATCCCCCGTTTCCGAGCTCCTAGGTACAGGCGAAGAGGGAACTCGAGGCTCGGTAGCGGGGTTTTATTAGACCCCCACGGAAGAGGCGGAGGTTGTACATCCTGATCAAATTATCTAGGGTGAAGGGCATCTCCTCGATCATGTTTACGTAGTACCTGATCATGTAAACAACACGCCAAAATAAAGGATGAATTTTGCCAAGGGTCACTAGGTATCATTGGCAGAAGTCGAGAATGAAGAGGTTGATCGGGGACGAAGATGGCTCTACCGGCCCTAGGGTTTACGGGTAAGTATACAGACTGAGAAAATCGGTTTTGTATGTCATAATATCCACCTCCCAAGTAGGGATCTCCACAAGCACCGCGTCCCCCTTGCAATAATCGGCTCTCACTCTTCAAACGTCTGTTATCGAGCTAATATACTATGTCACAGGCTCACTGCGCCCCGTCTTCGAAGAAGGCCTCTCGACCTTGAAATCAGAAGCCATCAAAATAAATCTTAGAATGCATTCCTCAGCACGACGAGGCATTTCTGCTTCACCTTGATATAAAAGAGAAGAGCATGAGGCCAAATTCTCCTAAGAAACAGAGGCGGAAGTTTTCACCATTACTAGAAAATTCCGGAGGGTTGCGTTCCTAGGAAAGAGCAAGGGTAAAGGAAGAAGGAACCTTTTGGGGGTTTGGAAATGTAGTGAGTTGGGAAGAACGTATGGAAGCCCCGCGTGCGCTTTGAAGAAGGCCAAGGGGCAGCTAACTACCATAATCAATGCGGAGGCCTTGAAGGGCTGCGTGTGCATTGTCTTTTGGCACCTTATGACTGTTGTCATTACAAGAATATTGGAAGGGGCAAAGGTTCAAGGCCGTTTCTTATCACCTTCACTCTAAGAAATGCGGAGACTATCTGTGCACAGTGAAATCAGAGGGTCTAATTTCCTCATCATTATGATGCCCCGCGAAAATACTCCCCAAGGCTCAAAACTGGGGTCAAAGTTTGCCTTCAAATGTTGTTGATGCTCGCCCTCGAGGCAATGTTGACCACGGTTATGGTAGAAATGACTGACAGTGCGTAGTAGACTACCCTAACCCTGAATTATGGCATCATCTAGTTGTCCCATCCGCATACCTTTGTCATTAATGTATTTTGTACTATGTTGGGATTCCCCTCCTAGATAAAGGGGATCCTTGTCTTTTTGGAAAGGCCGGTTGCATCAGTTGCTTCACACGATATATACAAGAACATTCTCTTTGCTCTCTAACATATGCTCTTGATCTTATTGCTTCCATTTATTATCTTCGTTGTTGTTATTCATTTATTTCTTATCATTGGCCATAAAAAGCCTTCGTTATTTTATTATAACTGTTAGTCACTCTTCAACTGCCTACGATAACTCCCAACCTAGCCCCGGAATACACCTCGAGGTCCCCGACTCGACAAGCTCGAGGCCCCGATTGTTAACCTATCGGTTCGGTTATCACTTTATCCCTAACTCTTATCTCATTTCTATGTCTCACACATAGCATCAACTGCTTAAAAACTAGCATAAAAATAGATCATGTATTTTTAGTGTCCCATAATCGAATTTAATTGTTATTACCATTTTCACGCTAAACAATTATAATATTTGCAACATATTTGGATGTATTTTTTTCAAAATCATGAAACATAATTTATACTCCACAATTTGTAAAAAATATCAAAACCATCCCGACTCGATTATCCTACTTGAAACAAGGAATCAAACATGCTGATTGTTTAAGTGTACGAACAATCTCTGATAGAAGTTGTAGTAGCTCCTTCAGGTAAAAGTATGAATTGTAGATATCAACAGTGGATATCAAAATATAGTCCAATACCACTAAATCAGATGGTGAATAGTTGTAGGTGTTACCTAGGCTCAATAAATGATTTGGGTCCTTAAAATAAATTTTTTTAAAAATAGGATAAATTTATAAAATGTAGAAATACCAACGTTCCTATTTTTCAAATAAAAAACTGAATCTCAACTGTTTTTCAAATTCGAAAATGCATTTTCAAATTGCATTTGAAAAAATGGAAATTTTTCATAAACAGACATTTTTTTGAATTTTTTTTAAAAACAAAATTCTTATGTCCAAACTGTCCATAAGAAAAACAAGTGCAAAAGAAACTCTAATTCGCTCACTCCTTATATAATGTCCATATGCACCTACGGTAAAATTTACGAAAGATGTAATCTATATCTATATACTAGTATTAGTACTCACTTCGGATGCGCAGACAGTAATCATGTCAAATATTTAAGATATTTGAATTGTATGTGAATAATCTTAAATTTTACACTTTTTCAGTATATATAGATAATCATTGGATATTAACTACATGAAAATAATTAATCATTTCTTCTATTTTTCTTTTTGATACCATTATTAACCGTAATACTCGTATTTATGGCAAAATAATCAGATGTTGAGACAATGAATGACTCTTTGGATAAGATTTAACTCTTTTACTACAACTTGAACTCTTATTTGGTGTATTGATATCTCTTAATAAATATTTCTTTCTTAAAATTTGAATTTCTAAATCATTATTTTTCAATGATAATTATTTTTATTATAATGTAATTAAGAATCTTATTTTTTATTCAAAACTCATTTTAGTTGGATATCTAAAAATATAAAAAAAATTGTAGCTGAATTTTTTAACTCCATTTTGATATTTGACATTAAGCATGTTAAATATCCGAGTTATTTGAATTATATGTAAATAACATTAATACTTAAACCTTCTAAATAATTATAGATAATCATAAGTGTGATGACCCGGCCAGTCGTCTCATGAGTTACCACTCCGTTTCCCCTATTTCTGCTTCTAATTGCTTTGTATTATTGTTCTATATGCGATCGGGTTAATTGGTTAGGGTTCGGAAGGGGTTTGGTAAGAATTGAAGCAAATAGTCTCTTTTAAGGAAGTTTAAGTTGGAAAAGTCAATCGAATGTTGAATTATGTGTTAGGGGGCTCAGATGTGAGTTTTGATGGTATGTTTAGCTTCAGGAGGTGATTTATTACTTAGGAGTATGATCGGAATGGGTTTTGGAGGATCGGAGTAGAATTAGGCTTGAATTGGCGAAGTGGATATTTTGGCGATTTCCGGTTGATAGACTAGATTTTGATATAGTGGTCGGAATGGAATTCTGAGAGTTGCAGTAGCTTCGTTACATCATTTGGGATGTGTGTACAGAATTTTAGGTCATTCATGCGTGGTTTGGTTGGTTTTTTTTATCAAAAGCGTAATTTGTAAGATTTTAGAAACATAGGCTTGAATTCGATGTGTGTTTGGGTGATATGATGTTGTTGTTGGTGTTTTGATGATTGGAACAAGTTTGAATAAGGTTTTAGGAAATGTTGGTGCCTTTGGTTGAGGTTCCGTGGTCCTCGGGTGAGTTTTGAAGGGTCGAACGGATCATTTTGAGTTAAGAAAGATTGGAGAAAATGGTTTCAGCTGTTGTAGGTGATTTGTTCTTGGCATTCACGAGAGGACCCTCGCATTCGCAAAGGGCTAGGAAAGGAAGCGTCAGGTTTGGCCTTCGCGTTCGCGAAGGGCATGATTGGTAAGCATCGCGTTCGCATAGGTTGGTAAAGCCGAGACATCGCGTTTGCGATGGTGGGGTTGTATTCGCGAAGAAGCATTTTGGTCAACAGAATTTTGTGCTTCGCGAATGCGAGGCTTTGACCGTGTTCACGAAGAAGGGTTTTCAGGCTTGAGCAGAATGTTTAAAAGGTCGTCTTGCCCACGAATGTGGGTCTATTTTCCTCCATAGTTGGTTGTTTTTGGAGCTTTTTGAAGGACATTGAAGAGGGATTCAAGGGGAAACGTTTGGAGGAGAGAATTTTGGACTTAAAACTCAATTCTATTGTGAAATCCACCTAATAAATCGTGAAATCTAAGCCTAAAATTGAGGAATTAGGGCTTGAGATTAAGAGACTTTAAATGAGGATTTGAGGGGTTATTTAGACTCTGATTTTTGTGTTCTTGATATGTATAGACTCATGGGGAGATAAGGATTCAGTTGATGTAACTTTTATCGAGTTTCGTGACGTGGGCTCGGGGGTCGGATTTGGCCAATTTCGGGATTTTTGGTATTTTTCGATTATTTTCGCTTGAGATTTGTTCCCTTAGCATATTTTGACATCGTGGTTCTGATTTTAAATAGATTAGACGCGAGTAGAGGCTGATTCGAGGGGCAAGGGAATCGCAAAATAGTATTTTCATCGGTTTGACTTGGTCCGTCCCGTAGCGACTATTAAGCAGCGTAATTGATTTGGAAATGTTATATTATTCCGTATTTCAGTCTTTTATAATGTATTATGGGTTGTATTCCATGTTTAGGGCCTTGTGCCGACCTGTAGAAACCCTTATAGGCATTTTAACTGTTTTCCTCACTTTACTTGCTAGAAGCTTATCCTCAATCATGTTTTACCTGCTTAAATGTTTAAAACTGGTTTTATCACTCTATTCCTAATCACGAGGACTGTTTGGGCTGAGTTCCGCAATTTCTATTGTTATGCCCGAGAGGCTGTGAGGTTATGACTGAGAGAGGTTGAAAACCCAATTGTGAGGATATTCATATATATGTGAGTTATGGATCGGGCTGAATGCCGCAGGGATACTTATATGTATCGGGCTCCATGCCGCAGCTCTCTCTCTCTCTCTCTCTCTCTCTCTCTCT